>JAUCNO010001536.1:72071-87042 GCA_032353835.1 Enteromius viviparus | reverse complement strand
AAGACCAAACAATGGCAATGATGTATTTTAAGATATCTCAGTGCAAGCTTTTTCCAGTTTAGACAGCTCTTAACATTATTTTAATCTAGGACTTGTCTTAAACCCTGTTCTGGAAACTGCCCCAAAATGTTTTTATTTGTGACCTTAGTAACGACTGAATGATTCACCGACCAAGCTATTCCTTTAAGTGATTTGAACCAGAACCATTCAAGTGTCAGAGTCACTTAAGCCCACAAATGACTCCCTTACTGAACTGAGTCTCTTTTCATCTCTAATTCAAAATTAACATGTTTTAATTAACATGAGTATCATTTCATAAAAAGTAATCAACTAAGCAAGTTGTGCCTTAAAAATGAGCATTACAACCACTCTTTTTCTCAGATCGAAATCAAATTGACTCAAGCCTAAAGAAGTGTTATTCAGGCCAAAGACTGTCAAATAAGATCAGTCCACTGACTGACGCATTGCATGGCAGATTGATCAATACTGACTCCAAACAATCCGAGGTGCTTATGGAGATATATTGATGTTCGGAAGTGTCTTTAGTTCCTCACAAAGCAGTCAGGACGGTCTCCGAGTCCCAAAGCTGTGAGATCTCTGAGATGTATGAATGCCTGAACAGCCTGCTTTTTTAATACAAAAGTAAATGGAAGCATAGAAATCAAAGCAGAACACGGTTAAGATAGGGAGAAAGATATTGAAGGCGCTATAAGTGTATTTTCTATTATTCCAGAAAAACTCAATGCACTTCTGGTGTAGTGACTGCTGTCAAGTGTATAGGTGAGTGGCTGATGATATTTAGCTTTTTTGTTTTCTTTTTCTCTCCCTCTCTCTTCTCAAGAGAGCATTTATTTGATCAATAACACAGTAGAACAAATAAATATATGACCCTGGACCACAAAACCAGTCATAGGGGTCAATTAAAAAAACAAAAAAAACAAAAGCTTACCATTAATGCATGGTTTGTTATGATAGAACAATATTCGGCTTTAACCATTTGAAAATCTGGAATCTGAGGGTGCCAAAAAAAAAAACAAAAAAAAAATCTAAATCAAAATACTGAGAAAATTGCTTTTTGAAGTTTTACAAATGAAGTTTTTAGCAATGCATGTTACTTAAAAAATGTAAAATTAAGTTTTGATACATTTATAGTAGGACATCTACAAAACCCATACAAGGTATTTTTGGCTATTGTTATAAATATAGCCCAGCCACTTAAGGTCCAGGGTCACATATTACTGCAATTTTTAATAACTATTTTCTCTGTAACACTTTATTTTATTTTCATGCATATTACTAGAACAGTCATTTATTAGTATAAATTAAGCCCAAATTAATGCTTTACTCTACACCCCTAAACCTGCCTAATTCCTAAACTTTTACAACTACCTTACTATTTATTAGTTCTCTATTCTAAAGCGTTACCATTTTTTACTATTATCCTGTGGTGCTAACTAACGTTTGGTGATTTTGCATGATGTCAGTGAGTTTTCCTCTCAGATCCAGTTTGTGTGTTTCGGTGTAGAGTGTGGCTCCAGGCCAGCCGTCCACAGTCGTATTGTTGGAGGAAACGTGTCGGGGCCTGGGCTGGTCCCGTGGCAGGTCAGCCTGCATTACCAGAACCAGCATGTGTGTGGAGGATCAGTCATCAGTGAGCGCTGGGTTCTCACTGCTGCACACTGTGTGTACGGGTGAGTATCATCCTGTCATCCCTGCTGCTTTGTGCTGGTCCACACTGGTTTATGGTGATCTGGTTTTGGTATAGACTGGTTTGTGCTGGTCCAGCTGGGTTTATATTGTTCTGGTGCTGGTTCAGATTTGTTAATAATGGGCCTGTAATGTTCAAAACAGGTTAATGATGGTCTAGTGCTGGTCCAAACTGTTTTATGCTAACCAGATGCTAGTCCAGACTGGTTTATAATGGTCTGGTACTGGTTTAGACTGTTTTATGCTAGCTAGTTGCTAGTCTTGACTGATTTATGGTGGCTCTGTTCTGGTCCAGACTGTTTTATGCTATTTGGACGCTACTTCAGACTGGTTTATACTTGCTCTGTGCTGGTTTAGACTTTAGGTTTTAAATGTTCCAACAGTGGTCCGGAGTGTTTTTATGGTAGTTGGATGCTGGTTTATATTGGTTCTGTGCCGGCCCAGACTAGTTTTATGTTGATCTGGTCCAGACTGGTTTATACTGGTTCTGCGCTAAGACTGATAGTGATCAGGGCTGGTTCATACAGATTTTGTGTTCACCCAGTCAGGTTTATGCTGGTCTCGTGCTGGTCCAGATTGTTTTAAACTTACTTTATACTGGTTTAGGCTCATGCTGGTTCTTTAGTGATCTGCAACCAGTTCTAAACTGGTTTATACTGGTTCTGTGCTCGTCCAGACAAGTTTATGTTGATCTGATATTGATCCAGCTCAATTTATACCAGCTCTGGGGTTGTCCAAATTAGTTTATGATGGTCCCATACTTAAAAGTGCAATTTTTTAAAATGTATTTTATTAGATTTTTTTGTGGTTCAAAGCTTTGCTCAGCCAGTGTTATGGGCCGTGTATGCTGGGATAATAGACCAGCCACTGGGTGGAACTGGAGCTCACTCTGTGGAGAAAATCATCTACAATGCAAACTACGCGCCAGGAGGATTCACCTACAACATAGCTCTATTCAAGCTTGAACTACCTCTGTCTTTCAACGGTAAGAATTTGCTTCTTGTCACTGGCTGAAATATTTGAACAAACATACTTCTAAATAGATAATCATGGCTTTACTACAATACAGTACAACCCCCTTTTCTCCCATCCCAGACAAAGTAGTACCCATCTGTTTGCCCAGTTATGGCGAGAGCTTTAAGGATGGACAGATGTGTTTGATCTCAGGCTGGGGAGCCACAGAGGATGGTGGTAAGTTTTAAGGGCACTTCATTGAGGAAAAAATTGGTTGGTATATATTGAGTAAATGCTTTGTAGTAAACAAGAGATTTTGCTTTATTGCTTTCAACTGAATGTATTTTTCAAGTCAGTGCACATATGTGTGTTGCGCAGGAGAGGCCAGTGTGTCTCTGCATAGCGTTCAGGTCCCGTTACTGTCCAGCAGAGACTGCCGCAGACAGGGTCTGACCTCCTGGAACATCTGTGCAGGACTCTCAGAGGGCGGTGCTGGAACATGTCAGGTACTGCTTCTGAGTATCATTATATAAACCACAGTAGCTGCTTTTAATGTTAGCACTCTTAAATGTATCTGCACCTTACTTAATGTACTGTAGGGGGACAGCGGAGGGCCACTGGCCTGTCAGGGGTCCGGGTGGACATTGGTGGGGGCAGCCAGCTGGGCTAAGAGCTGTGGTGAAGCAAACAAACCAGGAATTTACACAAGCATAAGTGAAGCTCTCACATGGATTCAGCAACAAATGGAGGTCTATATACAAAACATGCACAATATATACAGTATATATATATTAGAGCTGTCAGATTAATAATTGTGATTGTAATTTTAATGCCATTCAAAATAAAGGGTTTTGTTTACATCGTATATATCCGTGTACTGTTATATTTATTATGTATGTAAATATTTATATGTATATATTTATATTCATATAAATTGTATCATATATAAATACATTTAAAATATAAACGTATAATTTTTCTTAAAAATATATATTTATGTGTTTGTATTTATATATATATAATAAATATACGCAGTACGCACATATATTATGTAAACAAAAACTTACATTTTGGATGTATTGGATGGATTAATTGCAATTAATAGTTTGACAGTAACGGTGTCAATAGCATCTCAAAACAAACATAGATTAGATAATATTCAATAAATTACTGCCCTACCATTAATTTATCTTAATAAACGTCTTTCACACAAACATCATTTGTTCATTTCTGCGTCGGAAATTATTTTAATTATGTAAAGGTAAATTAAAGGTAGTAACATTTTCAATCTGGTGGGACACTCACCATGTGATCATTTGAACTTCCTTTGAACTTTGACCTTGGATATAATTTTATTGAATATATTTTAAATAAAGAGATATTTTAAGCACAGTATTTTTTTTTAGCAAATCTAAGCTATATTCAGTTCCAGGACAACGAGTGAACATTATTCTTATTAGCTAGCTATCACTGTGATTTATATATATTATTCATAAACCGTGTTTGTGTTGATGAATAACTGACACACTTCCTGCTCCTCGGAGTCTCTTTGAGCTTTGAAAAGGTTTGTGAGGCACTGGAGTCATCTAGCGGCGACTCTGATGTAAAACACTACGTCTTTGTGACTATTGTGGATTTAATAGAAGTGCAGACCCAACACAGTATTTGATGCTAGCACACGCTTTACATGGGATTTTAATTGTAAGACATTCAATATTAAATTTTCACAATCCTGTATTTATTCACATAAATATATATTATTTAGCATTCAAAATGTAACCAACTGATAATGATTTTGAGTATCTGCCTGTGTTCTTCAGCTGCTAATGAAGTGTTTCCTTCTGAAAATATGAATGATGGTTTTTGTTTGTTTTGTCTTTAATCAGAAAGAAGAGGATCAGCGGCGCTGAGCATCTCACAGTGAATGAGGTTCTATTTCAATCCAACATGACTTATGAAGAAGAATCTATATATATATCATGTTTACTCCACAATTTCAGTTTAACTAAGGGTTATTATAGGTCACTGAAGATCAAATATAGAAAAAATGAAGTATTAAAATATTTATTTTTTATTTGGGTTATAGAAATGTTTTCGTTTTATATATACATATTTAAAATTGTAACATTTTTTATTAATTATTTTGAACCCGAGACTCAAAACACAAGTAAACATTGCAAAAATTGTGCATAAATGCAAAATGAAGCTTTATTTAACGAGTGCAAATTGAAAACACTGTATTTATATATTTGAGATTATATCATCTATGCTGTTTCTTAGGAAAATTGTAGAATAGAATTAAAAAAGTAAAATTATCATCAATAGGAATGAAATATAATTTCTACGGACCAGAATGAAAATGATTTTTTTTCAATAGTAATTTAATTTATTTGTAATTTTATTTATTGTGCATTATTTATTTGTGCTCAATTATTTATCATTCATCTTTCGAAGCATGTCAAAACATTTTAGTGCATATATTTTTGTATGTAAATCCAAATGTATACACGCTTAACATGTGATGCATTTGTTATCTTCATTAAATTAATGTTATCAAGAGATTAAGCACATTAAAATGAGTCTCTATTCTTGCCTTCTACTATTTTGTTTTTGCTAAACGTGTTCTGGAAGTGCCAAACCAAACAATTAACAAACCGAAAATAATACAAATTAAAAGCCAATGTTTTCCACTTTCGGTGAACTACACTGCAACTTTACCACGGGTCACATGATTTATTTGTTTACCAGACTGAGTGAAGGTTACACTAAAAATACTCGCAGCTCATGACCTCTGAGGGATGCAAATACCAATACAGTCACACACAACAAAGTGTCCTTCAGGTACAGTGTTGTTTATTACAAAACCAAGAGTCTGAAAGGCAAGTCTGTGTGTGTGTGTGTGTGTAAGAGAGACGCGATTATAGAAGCAAAGAGAAAAACGGTCAAAAAGCCCAAAGTGCAGCGTTTAAACCTCCCCATGCTAAGCTAACAGAGTTTCTCCTTTCGGCTTCGTCATCTGACCGATGGCATCACAAGACTACTGCTGCAAATGAAAACCCGCTCAGTACAGACAGCCTACAGCACAGACTGAACACATTAAAAACCAGAAAACGGGGGATATGAGCTCAATCAAGTGACAGGGGTGAATGGAAGAATTTCAGCTCGTAAAACGGGGCAAAACATTTCATCAAAATATATATATATATATATATATATATATATATATATATATATATTATATTGGCTAATGTTGTTGTAAATATAGCATCAAGAGCTTACTAACAGCTCAACTGTACCAATCTCATTGGGGGTACACTGATAAGATTCGTATTTCTATTGTGAGCATACGTTATGTTTCAAAAAATAATATTGTATGTTACTTTACAATGATGAAAACACATGCAATCAACTGTTAAATATTGAAAACATTTGTTTTGTCCACTTTTTAAAAAAAAAAACATGTTTCCTTGCAAAAACTGTCCATAATAATGCAGAATAATAACAAAAAACAATCTGTCATAAATGTTTGAGCTGAAGGGGTTTAACATCAACGATAAGTCCCTTTGCCAAAAAATAGCTATACATAAGTCTTGTCGACGTCCTTCTCTGTTTCACTTTGAGTTTATGCAATATAATCATTAAAAAGCACATTTTCTTCTCATACAACAATTACAGGCATTGAATTTCATGAACATTATCACAACCTTGCAAACGTATCATTGGACACGGTATCCATGCCGATTGCACAGGAAGTGACATCAGATATGTATGGAAGCTTATTCTTGAATTCCACCATGGAATTATAAAATAGGAAATTGTGGCTGTTTAGACGCATAATTCTAACGGAATCTTTTTTTTCCAAGAAAAAAGTCTGAAATCAAGTCTGAATTGTGGGAATTGCAAGATATAATGTCAGAGAAAAAATGCGAGACGTACACTCAACATTTTTTATTTGAGATATAAGCTCAGAACTGCAAGAAAAATGTGATATAATTGTGACAAGCTCACAATTCTGAAAAAAAAAAATTCTGAATTGAGATATAAACTTAAATCTGAGAGACGATAACTCAGAATTGCTAAGTTGTGCTAAAAAAAAATTTAATTGCAAAAAAAAAAGTTTGGATTGTGAGATATAAAATGAGAATTGTGACATAAACTCACAATTCTGAGAATAATAGAATTAGAATGGTAAAGATTCCGAGATAAAATGTCGCAATTACCTTTTAAGTTTTGATTCTGTAGCGTAAATAAATAAGCTTCCATAAATATAAGAGTGTCTCACATTGTGGCATTAGAAATGTATAAACGTAAGGCTTCAGAGTCTATGCCTTCAGCGGATAGTCATTCTTTGTACTTTGTACTAAGTAGTTACCACAATCCCCTCCAAAACAGGGTGAGCACGTTAAAAGTGTTTTTGTCTTTTCATACATAAATACTCGTTACAAAACATAGCAAACCAGAGGAAAACAAACAAATGGCGAAAACAAACAAATTGGCACCGACCACTTGTGACAGTGTGCTATAAAAATAGTTCCTTCTTTTTCCTGGTGCCTTATTAAAGCAAACACAGGCATGCAAGAGACCAAATCTCATCGTCTTAGCATCCCAGACCATGAGGGTAAGTACTACCAAATCATCCAGCATTGACATTTTTTTTATTTCCATCCTTTTAGCTCTTTCAAAATGTGCTTTGAACACTTTCTTTAAGTTTACAGTATCATACAAAAAGTGCACTCGGCTAACTGCGTCGGAAATGATGCGTGCGCTCCGCCGTGAGAGAGACTTGTGCTTGTGTCTTCATTTTGACCTGTGTGTGTTTGCATGTGTGTGTGTGTGTGTGTGGCTTTAAGCCCTTTCTCTACTTCAAACGTGCTGTTTGACAGCTCGAGGGTGTTGTGTGACCTTCAACACGTCAGCCGAGGTGTTTGTGTGAATGTCTCTTTCTTCTTAGTGCTCTAAATGTCTCTCTATGCTAACTGTGTGTGTGTGTGTATCGTTCAGTCCTACTACAGTGAGTCGCTGGTCTCCAGGCCCAGCCTGGTCATGTCGGAGTGGGAGGGATCAAGGTCCTCATCCTCTTCGTCCTCTTCATCATCATCATCATCCTCCTCGCTGTGACCTCCCATCATGACTTGCTGCATGGCCAGCGTAGCTCCATCTGATGAGAGTGTCTGGAGGCCGTCCTCGCCCACTCCGACTGTTACCGTAGTACCTGAATATGACAAACAAAACTCTTCTAATCATGATGAAACTGATTTCAGTACGGCCAATTAATTATAGCAGGTATACATTACTTTTGCAAAACCAATTCAAGAGTTATTGACAGTGCTTAATTAGTCACATCCAAAATAATGTGTCTACTGTTTATATTTGGTATAAAAATGCACACAAAAATATCTATCTATCTATCTATCTATAAATAAAATCGCATCCAAAAAAAAAAAAAAAAAAAAAATTTATATATATATATATATATATATATATATATAACCTTGATTAATTGTTTGACAGCACTAGTGATTAATCAATTATTGATCAATTTTAAAAAGCAAAAAACATGAATTCAACCTGTACAAATAAAACAATAATTTTATATATATTTATTTATTTAAAAAAATGATTAAACAAGTAAAATCCTAACCAAAAATCCTAAGACAATTACTAAATTCATTAATTATTAATCCATACACAATGTATCATTAAATATTTATGTATGTATTTGTGTTCAATTAAAATGTTTTAACTAAAGCAGCATTACAAATTGAATTATTAAGAAATCAAATAAAAATAAAACTATTATTAAATTTAAAGATTATAAATATAAAAATTACTCTTCCATAAATTTCAGAATATATTTATGTATTCAATAAAAAAGTCATTTTGGATAAACGTTTTAGCATCTGCTAAATTGTAAATGTATATATATATATTTTTATTTTTAGCATATTTCTACATGTTTAAGTGAAGCAGTTTTGTTTAAATATTATTTTACTACTACTAATGTTATTTTGGTTATTATAAATAATTCAATAATTTTGGTTGTTTAAAGAGGTTTTTTTCTTCAATATGTCCAGAACAACAGACATGACATGTTTTATTTTACACCCTTTAACAAGATCAAAAATAATGTTACTGAAATTAAAAACTATGCTGATCCTCATTCTATGTCTGAATTGCTTTTAAATGCATTTTTGAATAGCTGTAACCAGTCAGGTTTGCATTAAATTACAGCAGTGTGATATATACCAATCACAACTCTATGCCCTGGCAACCATCTACTATCTATCAACATGCACCCTTTCATATCTTAAAATGTACTATTCCTCAGCCTAAACTCAGATTCTGTGTAACTTCATCTACTATGTCTCACGCGCCGTACCGTCTTCCATGGTGACCTGTTGCTGGGACACAGAGGAGGCGAGGGAGTTGGGCCAGAAGCGCTGTAGAGGCCGTGTTTGGGGCGTCTTCTTTTTGCTCTTGGGTGTGTCCGAGGAGCTGGCGTCCAGCATGGGCTGAAGGATCCGCCGGCGTGCGTTAATAAACCTGAAGACATCAAGTCAGTCAGAGGCGATCAAGACTACACATGTACTGTACGCTTCAATGCCTGCTAACTCACCAGTTGTTAACCTGCAGCAAGGTGAGGTTGGTCTGCAGGGCGATCTGTTTCTTTTCGTCTTCTGTAGGGTAAGGGTGCTGGTGGGGGACAGAAATAATCTCTCTGTCAGTTAGTGTCTCTATCTTTGAGCTCTCTCTATGTTAACTTTGTTTTTCTCTGCTTCATTAGAACAACGAGTCTCTGTGGGCCGCCCGTCTAAACAGACAGCCAACAAAAAAGCTCCCCGCCGGGCTCTTCAGCACTCTCCACAGACGCTTCGTCACATGAGCAGCTGGTATTTGTGAATATACATGTGTGTCTGCTTCACAAGCCGGTCATCAACACTTCTCAGCTCACTTTTCTGTTTCTTTTCTATATTTCCTTTCTTAATCCATCTATACATCAATTCAAGCTGTCAGAATCAGCTTAGTTTTCAAATAAATTAAGATATCAAATAAAGATTACAATTGAAAATTTTTTATTAAAATATTTCATTTATTTACAAAAAACAAATGCTTGCTCTTTTTTGCTTTATAGGAAAGTTCTGTTTAATATGGAGTACTGGTTGAAGGTCAGTTATGGAGCTTTTCCACTGCATAGTACGCTACGGCACGGTTCAGTACAGCTCACTTTTGGGGGGGGGGGTTTCCACTGAGAACAGGACCTGGTACCTGGTCCTTTTTTTAGTTCCTCTCGTTGATAGCCGAGGAGCGGATCCAGCGAGAGCTTGATGGGGCAACGTGGAACGAAAAATGCTTCATTGTTGTGCGTTTGTTTGTTGCGCGTTTACGATGATGTGATGGCAGTCGAGGCGACACAACTATAACGACACGTGAATAATCCCGCCCACTCTAAAGTGGTACTAAACTGCATTAGAAACGCAAACCGAGCTGTGCCAAGTCGTACCACGCAGTGGAAAAGCGCCATTAGTAAGTAATTTTATTTTTCAGAAAAATTTTTTATACTTAATGACTGAAAGTAACAATTAACCCGTTTAAATTTTTCTTTTTCAAATAAATGTGATATATTTACAATATATTCAAATAAAAACAAGTGTTTTTTTCAATTATTTTTTTTATTTTCTATTAAATGAAAACTACTTTAGTGCATTAAACCCTTTTTTAAAAAACATTAAAAAAAACTTTTACTACAAAAAAAATTAATGGTAATGTACATCAATTACCTACTTAGCAATATTTTTATGATTTACTGTTAGAATTATTAATTATAAAATACAATAATTATTATTTTTATAATGCCCGCTTTATCAGGCATTACGTGATGTTTCTCTAAACGAGTTTCAAGAGGAGCGCGCACAAAATCGCATTGTCCAATCATCTCCCATCTCACCAGCCAATCAGATCCATCCTTCCCACTATAAATAGACCCATCTCCTCTCCTTCCGCATCTTGTCTTTTTTTTGCATCCTTCCTCCGCCTCTTCTCGCACCTTCCTACGGGGGCCACGCAGGGTCCGAGCCGGACACCGAGCTCTACCCTCGCTATGGTTCAAATCACTAGGGCTCGGAGTCCGCCGTCCACCTGGCTCGCCCCCCGGACAGCACATCAAATTCGCTGTATATTTTATGATTAGATGAGGAAGCGCAAACTCTTGAGTCAAAAATCATTTAGCAAGTAAGATAAAAATAAAAGCATTTTATAAGACAATAAAACTATTTTGAAAGAGTTGTGACCTTGCATGCATGCTATTATTGAAGACTCTCAAAACCAAAATATAAACTTTCATAACCCATAATAGGGGCGCTTTAAAAGAATACGAGGGCTCTGAGACTTGTGTGAATAGTGAAAAATCGCTTGTGACTGATCACTCTTTAGTGATTATATGACGTATTAAACAGTAAAGGTCCGAAAAATAACTTACACCAATGTGCTGGAAGAGCCAAGAACGCATGACATTGGTGGCGTGTTTGGGCAGGATGCCTCTCTTGGCCTTTGACGAACTGTCCTCCTGACTGAAAAAGTTTAGATCCTGGTTTAACTGCAGCTGAAGCTGTGGGGAAACACAGACATTGCTGTCAGGAGTGTGTGTGAGAGCTAATGCCGTTCGTATTGTAATAGATTATATGAAGACGTGCTGCTGAATGGTTGAAAAAGAGTTTCACCTGTGAGTTCTGGATGCGTATCGTTCCAGGTGACAGAGTCTGTGTGACAACCTGCCCCTGTGGAGTGACAACTGTAACAGGCTGATACACTGCACCACCTGGGTTAAAACACACACTCACACGGTCAATATACGAGAGAACGAGGAAGCAAACCCAATCAGAAAGCAGGAGTGAAACCATCAACACACCTGTTACGACCTGTGTGGGGTTAACAGCTGTGACAGTAACGTTTCCTTGCTGTAAAGCCGACGCTGGCACTACAATACCTTGGGGACTCATGGCTCCAGAGAACGAGCTCGGCAGCTGTGAGGAGAACATCTGCAGAGCGGTTATTACCTGAGCAGAGACGGAGACAGATGTCTAGGGTGTTTTTGAGCTTACCTGTGTCTGTGTCGGGGAGTAGGGGCTTCCTGGCTCTCCGCTGAGAAGCGTCTCGCTGTTCATCTTGGTCTTGAGGCAGGCGATGTAGCGGCTGCAGAAATCCTTACACAGATCATTTACCTTCTCCAGCTCCAGCAGGTGAATCCGTAACACCTGGATGGCCTTTACCATCTGAGGTTGATGAGAAAGCACATCCCAGTTATGCCAATACAATAAGGGCAATAAGCACTAAAATGAGTTGTTTTAGATGCTATAAAGTGAATTTGAACATCATAATAGTGTAATGTGAAGCATAGAAATAGAAAAATTACGTCGCTAAAGATTACATTAGAGCAGGGCTATCTAAACTCAGTCCTGGAGGGCCAGTGTCCTGCAGAGTTTAGCTCCAACCCTAATTAAACACACCTGAAGCAGCTAATCAAGCTCTTACTAGGCATGTTAGAAAAACATCCCTGCAGGTGTGAGGCAAGCTGGAGCTAAACTCCGCCGGAAACTGGCCCTCCAGGACCGAGTTTAAACAAAATAATAATAACAAGAATAAATGTTTCATGAGCAGCAAATCATTACATTAGAATGATTTCTAAAGAATCACTGTGACGCTGAAAATGCTGCCTTGCAACCAAAGGAATAAATTGCACAGTTATTTTCAGAATATTTCAGAATTGTATCATTTTTATGAACAAATAAATGCAGCCTTAGAGACTTCTTTAGAAAACAAAATCTGACCCCAATTATTTGAACAATAGCAGTATTTATCAATCGCTAAAAACAATCATAAATCCAATACACTCTAAGAAATAAAGGTGCTTCATGATGCCATAGAAGAACCTTTTTTGTCTAAATGGTTCCATAAAGAATCTGTGACATCAGAAGAAACTTTGTTTCTCAACAGGTTCTTTGTGACAAGAGAAGGTTCTTTATTATTAAAAAATGTAAAATACGATTATTAAAAAGAGATGCTCTGACTGAATAGTTTTTCTGTGGCATCGCAGTTGAACAGTAGCACATCTTTACTAACTTCCAGTGATTCTCATTCAGTATTATTTATCGACACATTTGCACCACCTGCTGGATGTAAGATGCCTGTACAACCCCAGGGTGTGGAGGGTGTTTGGACATCTGGTTTGTGTGTTTATTAGGTGTTGGTGAGGAAGCTAACCGATGGCACTGAGCTCAGAGGAAGGGTTGTGGAAACCGAAGCATATCTGGGTGGAGAGGACAAAGCGTCCCACTCAGCAGGAGGAAAACGCACAGAGAGAAACACTGCCATGTTCATGAAGCCTGGGACCATCTACGTCTATCCCATCTACGGCATCTACCTCTGCATGAACGTCTCCAGCCAAGGTGAGTCTCCTAAAACCGCTGTAATTGACCACACGAAGCCATATATTAAGAATAGCACCTCGCAGGAGCCAGAAGGCTGTAAACGCAGATGTTTTGTTTTGCTGCTGCTTTGCTTCTCTCCAACTGTTTCTCATTATAGGTCCATTTGGCACACTGCATAAAGCTAGAGAAAGGTTGGAGCGAACGCACACAGACACAAGCCAACAGGAAGGAGACGGCATGGAGCCGCGCTAACTACTCTACTATATGTGTGTGCAGGGGAGGGGGCGGCGGTGCTGTTGCGCTCGCTGGAGCCTCTGAGTGGCCAGGACGTCATGAGGGGCCTGCGAGCAGCCAAACGCAAGGCGGGAGCCAGAACCCTTAAGGAGAAAGAGCTCTGCAATGGCCCATCCAAGCTGTGCCAAGCACTAGATATACAGCGCTGCTTCGACCGCAGAGATCTGGCCACAGATAGCGAGGTGTGGCTTGAGAGGGACCAAGAACCAGAGACTGGAGAGGTGGTGTCAGCGCCCCGGATAGGGGTGGAGTCTCACGGCGAATGGGCAACCAAGCCGCTTCGCTTCTACTTGAGAGGACACCCGTGTGTTAGCATGCTGAACAGAGACGCAGAGCGCCACATGCAATCCCCTACAGAACACTGAGACAGTCTGATCAAATGTTGATGAAGTCACTCTTTGCTAAAAAATGAATCATTTATTTAATATCGTGTCACTAAGGTTACTCTTTT
Source organism: Enteromius viviparus (assembly GCA_032353835.1). Lineage (NCBI taxonomy): Eukaryota > Metazoa > Chordata > Actinopteri > Cypriniformes > Cyprinidae > Enteromius > Enteromius viviparus. Next base: position 73,212 of record JAUCNO010001536.1, on the reverse strand, counting down.
TAAAGGGTTAGTTCACCCCAAAGTGTCGTTTCTTCATTGCATATTCCTTGTTATTCCTGGTGCTTATTGATTTTACAGATGTTTGAGGCAATAACAAGCCCCTTTTCTCGTTCTCGGTTTCTCCACACTTAATCTTCATGGCATGTGTTTTGGGCCTTGTTCGCTTGAGGAGATGATTTATGAGGTCAGGGAGCGAGATGCTTGGGTGGTATACTCAAGGGATCCTATTTATGCCTGCCCAAGGATGAATCAAACATCACAACCCCTGAATCGTTTATTAAAATAAACCTCATACGAGGTAAAATCAGGACAACATAAAAATCTTTGGTCAATACAGCTATATACAGTGGATTATGTGAGTCTCACTTTCTAATCCACTTACGAAGCAGGTTGCAAGCATTGCTTTTTTTAAGCCACTGATGAAAGCAAACAGGTCACGCCCTCCTCAGACTGACAGGAAGTTGAATGTTTTAGTCTGGTGGAGACTGGAACAGAGAGATGATGGGGTCCTCGTGGTTGGTTATCACTAAGACGCTGCGAAACTTATCGAATAAGGTTTTCAGCTGCGAGCGACGCATGTTCTCATTGTACATGATCTCTTCCAAGTGATGATGGCCTCTGAAATAATGCAGCAGCCTAAAGAAAGACAACAAGACGCTAATTTACACGCACCCAAATAATCTGTTTATAATCAGACATCAAACACTCTTGATCTGACTGAGCTCAATCCAAATTCAATTTCCAAAGGATTTTCAATGGGAGTATTGAAAACATCTAGCATATAAACATCTGACTATTTTCTTAATCAGATTCAAACATACCTCATGCACATGCATAAGGCTTATGAACGTGCCTTATGTTAATTTAGGTATGTCCCTTTGGTATACATTTATTCCTCTTGTATGCATCATGTCTTAAAGGGATAGTTCACCCAAAAATTACAATTCTGTCATTAAAAGGAACCGTATGTAAGAAATGGCCAAAACTGGTACTGCTATCACTTTCAAAATACTCTTGAGCGGTGTCTCCTCTCCCCATTGGCTAGAGGTTGCCAGATAAGGCCAAAACAAAACATGACAACATAAACATCAGTTGAGGGCTGCAACTGCGCTTTTTAAATGAGAATATCCAGGCTGTACTA
>JAUCNO010001536.1:32434-48276 GCA_032353835.1 Enteromius viviparus | reverse complement strand
GTGCAGCATCGCTATGACAACCAGGTACAACTTTTACACAGTGGAAAACCAACAGAGCCGAGTCGAGCCGAGTCGAGGCGAGCCGAGACGAGCTGGTACTATGTAGTGGAAAAGCGCCATATGTACCTGGCCGAGCACAGGTGAGGGTGAGGAGCCGGAAAGCGTGGCTGGGGTGAAAGCAGAGCGCTGTCTGATCTGCCCTCCACTGGGCACCGACAGGGACGGCTGCGTGGGTTGGGTCGGCCACGCATCCCATCCATCATTGTCCTGCTTCTCCACAGCAGAATTAGTTGGCCATCTGAATTAGAGTCACAAGAGCACAAACAAAACGGATGCATTTTAACTGAAAAAGATAATATGCCGTCTTTACTAGTAACATTGTTTTAATCGAAACAAATTACTTACGTAGTGCTGAAATCTGCCCAGTTACTGGATGCTGAGGAAGAGGAGGAGGCAGGGCCTGGAGCGGGAGGGGCAGGGGCTGAGGAGGGCGGGGCTATCGATGCAGGCTCTGTGGGGACTGACTGCAGGGGTGTGGCTGTGGTTGTTGGAGGAGCGGATGACATATGAGAACCCAATTTAGGGGCAGAACTAGAAGCAGCGCTAGCTCTCAAACTAAGAGGAACATCAGTTTCTGGAATCTTTTCTGCGTAATTGGCAGGGAACCAGCCAGTCTTCCCTTTAATTTCTCCTCCTAACCATCCAGGTTCACCTGTCTGAGACTCATCCACCTGAAAAGAGACATACAAACAGGATGTGACAAAAACAATAATCACAAATAATTGTGGAATAAAGAATCACAGGGAACCACAGCATCTTAATAAACTTCAGAAAACATACAGGAACATACAGAGCACTGTGACTGTATGTGATGAAACAAGGGACTCATTTAATTGATTTAACACAGGAAATGGAGTAAATGGTCATGGCATCCTAAAGGCATCATCTTGGAGTGATCTAATGCAACACAGCGAAGCCTCTGAAAAATCTCGACACAGACATGCAGTCACATATTTTGATCTCAGTGACAGTTGAAAAAACTAAACAAAGACGAACTATAAATTAATAAAAGTGCACAAGGACCTTACCCACTCTCCTTTCACCTTCAGGCAGAGTGCAAAGGGAGCATAGAGGCAGGGTCAGTAGATGTACAAACTAGCACTAGCATTTCTCAACCAAGATTCATTTGTGATTTATTAGATAGCCTAATTAATCAGCAGATCATATAATTAACATACTTTAAAACTTTAATGGCAGCCCAACCAAATCAAGCACACACTGTAGGGCTGAAAATTAAAAACACAAAATTAAATAACTGTAAAAAAACTATTGCTTTAAATCTTCTATATAATATATATCATCTTCTATATGCAATTTATTCCTGTTGTGGCAAAGCTAATTTTCAAGATCATTACTTCAGTCTTCAGTGTCACATGATCCTCCAGAAATCATTTAATATGCTGATCTGTTGCTCAAGAATGTTAAAAATTGCTTACCATCACTATATCTCCAGGATGGATGGTGATTTCATCATGGCTGCGGGCTTCAAAGGGATACAGTGCTCTATAGTAGACCACCTTTACCTTCTCCTGATTAAATCCAGTCACTGGAATCTTATCTATATCATAAACACAAGTTACGAGCTATACCATTCAGGGTAAGATTAGCATGACTCAATATTAACGAACAATCAAAAATCTGCATAAAAAAAAAAAAAAAAAAAAAAAAAAATCCAATTCAAGTCTGTCTGGTTCAACGAGCATCTTTTTCTCACCTGCCATAGACCAGGGGGACTGAGTCTGTAGTTTTCCCGGTTGCGGATGCTGTGTGAAGAGTTTGGAGAGGTTTTCCTGTACTTCTGCTCTGCCGTGGTTCTCCTCTTCACTCACTTGGCTTATCCAAGCGTGAGGCGCAGGTGGAGTGGGAGCCTTACCCAGGCCATCATCTCTCCATGGAGGAGACACGCCATCTTCAGTCCCTGACCACCTGAGGAAAAGTGAGGTTAAATTAATGCCCGTTTAAAAAAAAAAATCTGCAAAGAACAGCAATGGAAGGACATAAAATACCTAGACTCTTGTAATTCTGTGGACTTCCTGTCATGCAATGGCTGGGTAATGTCAGCCTCCATCTCCTTTTGTTTCTGCCTCTGTTGTTTGTTGTGGATTTCTCTCAGCTCCTGCAATGCATGATGGGATATTGGCGGACAGGTAAGGGGGAGTATTGGGGGCAACGGGGCTCTGTTTGCGCTCTTTCTTACACTCAGACACGTTCACAGCTTTGCCCTGCAAGTGCCGTCTGGACAATCCGTTCGAAGTCTCAGTCACAAAGTATCTATTTATTATCCCGCATATATACGGGAATCATATTTCTAATTATAGCTTATAGGTGATCATTTTACAATACTGTATAAATTTGATAATCTTTTCCAGACTATTTGATACTCTCTTCTATCTCTAAATGTTTTAATTTTTTTAAATAGAAAAAGTCAAGTACAGTACACGGGATAATACAGCACAGTGTGCTTGACTGCATGATTCGTGTAACCATTTATGATGTCCTCTAACAATTAACAGACAACAATCTCAATACATTTATATTTTACTACTCTGTGCATAAATCGTACACTTGCATGGTACATGATGCAAACTGCATAGCGATTGCGTTCATGCAGGCTGCGATGCCTGCTGGGTAATGTCACACAGAAGTCACAAGAGAAGAAACAACAGACAGCAGACCAATGGAAGCTTATGTAACGTCAGACCTTTCCACCAATAAGCAAGCTCTTTTTTTAAAAAAAGATATTAAACTAACAGTTCTGTTGATATCCTTTACTTATTACGGAAGAGTATGTTTCTCTGGTCTGGGATCTCTTATTGAAACTTCATGTCTGTTCAATGCTGAATGCAACATGAGCACAATTGACACATCGAACTACACAATCAAGAAAGATCACTGCAAGTGGTTTGGTAACAGACAGACTAAAGAAAGACAGAGTTAGCCATACAATTATAAAACACACACACATATATATTTACACACCAAACCAGTGTAAAAGGGTGTTTAGATTTCATACACCAGACATGCACTTTTAATGCAGTTGTAAATTAACACATTGAAAATCTAACGTTTGCTTCTGTTAGCAGCTTCACTGACAAATGATTTTTTCTTTATATTTTATATTTATATTATATTTATTGCTGAGAAAGCCTCCGTAGAATTTCCTTGATCACACAGAGATCACTGTGACCTAAATTATCCATTATTCCATTATTTAATCATTCTTATGTTGTTTCAAACCCGTATTGTTGTCAAAAGTTTAGACTTTGGTACTGACATTTTTCAAATGCCCATTTCCATTTGAGCACTGTTGAGCAAATTTGTAAACACCGCTGATTGGTCATTGTGTTAAACTGATATCACACTATCAAACTTTTTACAAAGCGCTCCCACAGAAACACACGAGAGCCTTTGAAAGCCATGTGCTTTCTGTGTGAGCGCTCAATGAAAAGCATTCAAATGTTAGCAGGAAATGGACAAATGTCAAATTTTTGCACCTACTCATACCCAAGTAATTTTTTGACAACACTACACATAAGGCCTTTACTCATCTTCGGATCACAAATGATTTGATAAAATCCAAGAGCTTTTCTGACCATGTATAAACAGCAGAATTAGAGCTGGGCGATATATATATCGAACGATATATTATGCGCATCTCGTCAGTAAAGTCGGTTCTTTGATTAGCGCTAAATCTCCGTCAGCTGTTTTCAAAAGGAAGGCCAGTTTATACACAGAGCAGTAGGTCACCGAAAAGCTGCGCCATTGAATCACCCGCGAAACTCAACTCTTAGCTTCTCACTGATCTACGGCTCCGTTCATAAACTGCCGCTGCATTTAAAAACAGCTGCTGGAGATTTAACGCTAATCAAAGAATCGGCTTTACTGATGAGATGCGCATAATATATCATCCGAAATATATCGTCCAGCCCTAAGCAGAATTACCATGCTCAAGGTCCAAAATGGCAGTAAGGACATTGTTAAAACAGTCCATGTGCATGGTTCTAGAGTGCAACCTAATTTCCCCAATGGAGGTTGCCATTTGGGGAAAAAACATTCTGCTGTCTACACTGGATGCGGCCGACAAATTCCTGACAGATAACTAATTCTAGTTATGTCGTTTTAGCTAAGGTCAGATAGACTTTAGCTGTAGTGGCGCAGTGCTTCAGCTCACATGTTCGGAGTAGACACGGTGTTAGTTAACCATTTACAAGTCACTATTGCCTATATGAAATATATATTGCCTATATTGGGTGCACCTTACTTTTGTGCGCACCAGTCTAATGCCCTGATGTGACATCAGCAGTTGTCACATGGACAACAAAAACAACGTTTATTTAACAATTTCTATCTCTTCCATGTAGCTTCATATAATGTAGGGTGAACCACAGTTGTTTCATGGACTACTATATCGATGTCCTTTATACTTTTTGGGATTCGAACATTTCAGTTGTGTTACTGTCTATACAGGGTCAGAGAGCTCTCGGACTACATCAGAAATATCTTTTTTACGAAGATGAACAAAGGTCTTACGCGTTTGGAATGACATGAGGGTTAAAAATTCCTGATAAATTTGTAAGTTTTGGGTGAAACTTCAACTGAAGCATCTCAGAAAAAAAGCAGCATGATCAACCTTGCACATAATTATTATATTATTATTATTAAATAATGATCTGCCTCAGATCAGTGCACAAAAATGCTTCGCTTTCTACAGATACGTGGAGGTTCAGAACAGCTAAAGCTCTGCCTTTGATGGGCTTCTCAAAGGGAGCTGGAGGAGGTGCAGTAAGACACACGAGCAGGGGACGTGGTGTAGGGTTAAATCAAAGGTCAGGGGGGAGAGGGTGGGATGACCTGGAAGTAGAAGTGTATATGCTTCAAACAGGCCAGCAGTGCTGCAAGACAGTCCAACAGCACCTCGTCCACAGAGCTCCCTGACTGCAAGAGACACAGAGCCACCCATATGGTGACGGGTCAAAGGTCACACCACCATCATCGTTACGATCATCATCACTCTGTTCTGATGTGTACTCAGCTCTACACAATGGAGAGCCTCTTAAATTTACTTATCTTAACATAGAGAGAGAGAAACAAACATCTGAACCAAAGCAGAGCAGTGAAGCCTTTGCTCTGTTAATTAGTGCGAGCTACAGGCTTGACAAAAACAATTTCCAATATTATTACTTCAGGAATATTACCAGGGCTCAACAATAAAGATGGACCCATGTCACAAGGTCAACCTCACAGACTTTAGTTCTGTAGTCATCATAACAACTAACATCTTATCTTCCTCTAGGATTCCTCCCCACTGATTGACAAAATTTTGTCATTTCCAGAATTTTGATTATACTTCACATCAGGGATACACGATAAATGTTGTAAGTGAAGCCGGTTCTCAATCAGCAGTAAATGCAATCAGGTGTGCGTTTTGCACATTTAACAGCATTTACTACACAAAGCCACTGTTCACTGACGAGCTGCACAAATCCATGTTCGTTATCAGTGTGGTTTTGCGCAGCTCGTTTACAGAACTAGGATTACTGACAAGATGTGCATTATATATTGGCCAATGACTATCGTGCATCCCTAATGCCTATATTTATTTATGGTTTAATGCCATGTCAGCAACAGTGGCTATTCTCATGGCAAGATGAAACATTTAAATTTCACAATTCTAGGCGCGGCTACAATTTTCCCCATGTTCTTAGGCGTGACATGTGAATGTTAAGAGGGCATTTTGACATAACATCGTGTGTATTTGCATGTGACAGACTTCTTGGTGCATGCTTTGAGTACATGTCAGTTAGTGCACAAGTACTGCATTGAGTTAGATTTGGATGTCGCAGAATCACTAAAAACAGAAGGAAACTATTTTTCAATGGATCAGTGGCCAAGCAATCGACACAAAACATGTATTTATAAAAACATTTGTGTCATATTTTAAATCAGTTTAAAACAATCTTTCCAAATCAACATTATTTTATTTAATTAATTATTATAATTTACTGATTATTATTATTACTAGGCATTTTGTAATATTTTCATTCTTAACAAAAACGTGACAACAGCAAGAAAATATCAGAGCAGATAAAAAAAAATAAAAATCCTTATTGTAGAGCCCTGTTAGTAAAGGGCAGTAGTCAAGACAAGACACATCTGGAAGTGTGCTACTCCAAGTGCCTTCATACAGGGCAACAGAGAGCACAGTGCTGTGAGTAGAGGGTAATTTTTTCTGGGGGTTAACAGCATTATCAGGGTGTCTACCTGTCGCCCCCTCTGCTCTTCAATAAGTAGCTCCGACTGCAGGTTCTCCATCCTAGCAGCATGGGTCTGATAAAACAGCCCCAAGGACTGTACCACCACGACGGGTAAAGCGGGGTGAAGCACGGTCAAGTGAGAACAAAGAACACGGTGGAGGGAAGGGTTGAGAGGAAGTCAGCCCGGGATGAACGGAGGATGAGGAGGATGAAGAGCAGGGTGACAGAGCAAGCAGCAGACAGATGCAGTGAGAGAGGAACAAGAGATTGTGTGATGCTGTGAAAATGCTGCTACTTTATCACACACACTTGCTTTCTCTTATTCTGAAGGTATATTGAGACAAAATTAAGTGTTCAGTTGGTTTTATATTATGGAACTCAATGATGTCTCATTGCACTCTCTTCCTTCCTCTTTCATTCGCACAAACACAGAGGGTCCAAAATGAACATTTTGCCCAAACGGTCAATGGTGAGTGTTTAGAGCAATTTATTGGCCAGGACTGTTTTCTACTGGCCAGAAACCAACTATATATGATAAAAATGAATACATTTCAGTATGAAGTTATTTGAATCACTGGCATCACAATTACAGAACATTTGTTTCTATGAAGTATTGTCGTAGATCTAATAAACTGGAGAGATATGCAATTTTATTTATCTACCTAAATCAATTTTTACTTACATTTTACAAAAATGTTAATTTTGCACCCTTCACTCACACAATGCAAAATATAAAAAAGTACAAAAATTCCACGTATAACTGATTACTGAAGACTACGGAAAATTATTTGTCTGTGTAAGAGAGTGTGTTTTTGGGTCATTCAGGCTTTTGGTACCTTCAGTTGTGTGTTGAAGGCATCTATCTCCAATAGTTTGGAGCGCGTCTCCTTCTCCACAGCGTCCAGCTGTTCTCTCAGCTGCTGTTTGGTGGATTCCTTCATTTCAATGGCCCTCTGAAGACTGGAAAGAGAGTCTCCTACAAAGCAGAAATAATCAGACCACTGCTAAAGAGCAAAGTTTAACATCTACATTCTGCAGAACAATTTATTTTTAACGCATTCAGACCAATATAAACAAAAGGAAGCTTTTCTTTATATGGTCACTAAAAATGCACTTGTAACAACGGCTCAATAAGAAAAAAAAAAAAACAGGAATGCTGTTCAAATAATGCTTACTTCCTCAATTGGATTAAATAAGTTCTTGACTATTTTCTCCCCTCTGTGACCTTGTTTTTGTGTTCAGTGAGCTCAGCTGTAATTTGTAATTTTTCCTGTGGTACCAGACGTGAACCAGTCCTTTTACAGATTACTGATAATAGCTCACTGTTTGTTTTAGGTGTTATAATTGTTTTATATAGCTACGTTGAGGGCGAAACCTCCGAACACACCTTAATTTGACTGTTTCCTGAACTTCAACCGGTTTGCAAAACAAAGACTTGTTGGGCCGATCATCAATTCTAATCCCAGCTATTTTACAGTAACTTTGACAAACTTAAATAACAATAGCATGTCACACCAAACCGATTCATTTGATGAGTTCAAAAAAGTTGCAAAAAAAAACAAAACTTGTTGAATACACTTTCATTCCAGACAGATTCCAACATGAATGGATTGCATCAAAATGTCTAATGTGATAATATCTAACCACAAAACTGGCCTGGATCTTTAAAGCAGTGTTGAGGAAAATGTTCTTACTGTGCAGACTGTTCTGCTGAACCTGCTTCAGCTGGTCATTCAGACACTGTTTGTCAGGAATCAACCGACTCAACCACTGCTGAGACTCCTGATAAAGACAAGACAACAGAGAGAAAACATTAAATATTCTCTGCTACAAAGAACAGCTTAAAAAGAGTATCTTATTGTGTATAACTGTATATGAACAAGATATGTATAGTCTAAAGCACTCGAGTTTAAACGCCCTCTTTTGTTCCACAAACTCTAAAAACAACAAAAACATCAACGCTGAAAGGATGCTGATGATGCCTTTGTAAGACACGAGTGAGAAGAAACAAAGCAAGAGTGCACACCTGCAGCTGCTGTTGCAGGCTGGTGATTTCAGCAATGCGGAGCTCTCGTGTCTTATTGGTGCTCTCGATCTCGTGCCTCTGTGCAGAGAGACGGAAGCGAATGTCCTGCAGTTTACCCTCCAACTGTGACTTCTTATCATTCTAGAAAAGAGACAAAAAGAACAACAGATGTCAAACTATTAAGCTCAGCATCAGATTAACTTTGGTTTAATATGCATATGGGACCAGATTACAATTCTGTTCGGTGCTGTGATGTGCAGAAATTACAAAAAGCAGCTTTAAAATGAGAGTACATGTCTTTTTTAACTATCTAATTAAAGGGATAGTTCACCCAAAAATGAAAAATGTGTGTAGAGGAAAGTAACAACATACATCGTATGAACTGTCAAGGCACAACAATTTTTTTGTTGTGCCTTAACCGTTGTAGTATCCCCGCGTTCTATCGAGGATCAGAAATACTTTTTTAATGTATATATATATATTTTTTTTAATTGCACTATTTACATACATCTGCAGATTTCAATTACAATACTTATATTAAGGCTGTATTGTCAAAATAAGTTTTTTTCTGACACACTGAGGCAGAAATCTTTACTTCAGTAGCACAGTCGTGTCACACTCTACACCTATCTATATTCTAAAGATTTTTAAAAAAGGGCTTGTTCGTGTATTGGTCACGTGATTTTATACCCAAAAACATGGTTGTATTTTCTGATTTATGTAGTGATAAAAAGAGTCCCTCTGTTAAAACCTGTAATATTTGCAGATCAGTGTATATTTAATTAGATATAGAAATGTGTGCATTTTTTGAATCCACGAACAAAGTATGGTCAAATATACCACTCAACATGTCTTGACTTAAAACATTAAAGTGCTTGTACCAGAGCCTCCAGTTCAAACTCCAGCGTTTTCTTGCGTGCTTTGAGCAGGACGATGTTCTCCTGCTCTCTGTTTCTCTGGGTGAGCAGCTCCTGTCTGCGTGTTCTCTCCCATTCTAACTGCCGCTGACGCTCCAGCTCCCGCTTCGCCGCCTTCACACACAACACACTCAAGAGGTTACAGATGATGCTGACAGTGTTTAACATGCACTGAACTTTTTTTTTTTTTTGGAGTTCACCTCTCTTCTCTCGATCTCCTTGCGTCTCTCCTCCTCCCTCTGTCGCTCCAGCTCTCTCTGTCTCTCCAGTTGTTTGTCCAGCTCCTGCTGTCTGCGTCTCTCCTGCTCCAGTCGTTCTCTCTCTTTTCTCTCTTGCTCCTCTTTCTCCAGCGCTGCCAGTCGCTCCTGCTCCTTCCTCTGCTGCTCCAACAGCGCCTGCCGACGTTTCTCCAGCTCCAGGTTTCCACGCTCAAAGTTCTCTCGTTTCTTGTCCTCAAATGTAACTGAAGGATTTAACAGATTTTTACATTTAATACAAAGTAGCAACCTTTTACACCTAGCATAAGTTTACGGTGATACACATGAAAATACACACAAATAGTGATTGTATTGGAAGTCAATGAAACCAGTTTCAGAAGCCGTCAGAGCTTTTGATGACATGCAATGAAAAAGTTAATGCTTTTGTTAACGATAATAATAGGTAAAAGTTTGCTATACACATAAAACACTAACTGTCATTTTTACAGGCTGGGCTGTGAATTTTCTATAATGCTTTACTTTTATTATGTCTTGTGACATAAAAGAACAATATCTCACAAATTACTCCACTGAACAACACTTGCAACTTCTCATTGTGTCTCCCTACAGCTGTCTCAGGATGCTTTATTTTGAAAGGGAAGCGTTAAAACTTCTTTTACACATTTTCTACAATATTTTCTATTAGCATTATATAAAAAAGATGTTTCTAAAATAGGTAAAAGTAACCAGAAACCTAGTATACTATAAGCCAAAATCAGGGAAAGCACTCTGAATTAGCCATTTATGTTTTTTAAAATTGGAACATTTGCAATTAATGTAGCCTAATATGTAAGTGGAGGTTTCCATTTTGTATGGGTAAGTGGTCTCTGATATCACAAACAACTGCACTGCAAGACGCAAGTTAAAGACACAAAATCCATTAAAGCCAGGTGAAAAAGGGAACACACATATTTTTATCAGTGAGTAAGTTGAGTTTTCTTTCTGAAACTAGTCGTATGTACTCTTGTCCTCTGACCTGGAAGTCTTTTCTCTGCCTCTTTTTCCTCCTCTTCGGGTTCATCCTGAGACCGTGGATCTATCGAGTGCATACTGGTCACAGACACTCCACTACCAGAACGCACTCTCCTAAACAAACAGGAAAGAATGAAATCTTATAGTTGTAACCATTTGCACAGTTAGATTGAAAGTTCTAAGTGAAAGTCTAACTTGGGTGTTGCTCACCTGAACGTCGGAGGTATGAGGTCAGGGGGCAGCATTGGAGGAAGAGGCAGACCAGACATCGCCATGTCAATTAAGTGCATGGCCAGAATAAACTCTTCTGCAGTCAACTTTCCGTCCTGGTCTATATCGGACAGGTTCCTATATAGATAAACATGGGATGTTATGTGGAGTCAAAATCTTGCCTTTCTAGATTACACCAGATCACCTAAGATCTGATGTTAACATCAAGTGTAAACAGGACCGTAACCAAATACAAAAATCCCAAGAACAGCATGTTAAAGGAAATCAAAACAGTCGGATGTTCCCATAACAATAACCAGATACCAATTCTCATGTTTGCACTGATACGAATCTCATAACTCAGAGATTTGTTTGAGTTTTAAACGCGAGACACAGACACAATAAGAAACATGTGTTGGATCCGTACCAGATGGTGGCCAGCTGGGCCTGTGGGAGACTTGACTGCATTAGAATAGTTCTGGCTTGTGGACCTGAAGCAGAAAAGAAAGAAAAAAAGAGAAAGAGAAGTGAAAGAAAGAGTTGAGTATGTTGAGTCAGCAACCTCTGCTTCCTCTGTACTGCGTAACCACTGTCACTTATCACATGAGCTTTGAGCTCAAACGCACTGAACAAGACTATCACAAAGAAAATATGAAATATGGTGGCATATGCTTATAAATCAAATTTGAAAATGCTAAACTTATAATAACCTTGTTGAATTTTAAAGACTAGACAGCATTTTAATCAATTGTTTTAAATGACCTGAACAAAAAAGCAAAATACAAAAGTGTTTCACAGCCTGATAATTTTTAATGGGTCATAATTTGTGTGATGGACACCATACCTGTGAGATAACCACTCATCATTTTGTCATGGCTGTTGAAGAGTTGGCGGTATTTAAGCCGAGAGGACTGAGGCACGGCCCAGTCAGCGGGTGGAGGAGCTGCCGGAGCACTAAAGAGACAATGTGTGTGTTAAAGGTGTTCATTATTTATTATTAAAGCTCATTATTTTGTTTTTGAGGCCTGCTATAATACATTAAAGGAACATGAAAATTCTGTCATGAAATTCTGGCGATCACAAAGGAAGATATTTTAAAAAACAAAATTTGTAACCAGGCTGTTTTGGGTCACCATTGACTTCTATAGTGCACTACTATGGAAATCAATGGAGAACAAAACAGCCTGGTTACAAACAGTTTTTTTTTTTTCCCAAAAATATCTTCCTTTGAAGAAATTCGTACAGGTACTACTTGAGAGTAAGCAAATGATGACAGAATTTTAATTTTGGGTGAACTATTGCTTTTACATGACCTACGGTTTAAAAATATTTGCATGTTTTGACAGCAACATGATGTAAATAATAGCAGGACTATAAAACAAGGCATTTCAAGCCAGTGTTTTCTGTAAATTGAGTAAGTCATAACATGTGCTGTAATAACTATAACATTTCTGTGAATACAGTGGAAATGTGTGTGCGTACCTGGGTGCCTCGACTGACTGGCCCTTCTGTAGCTTGATACTGGAGCGATTGAATGAGGTGGTTTTGTTGAGCGCAGCAGCTGAGAAACAGAGACAAACACTCATAAATTATCCTGCCAAAGTAAACAAACTGTATAAGCTGGTCTGGGTAGTGTGAGTATTAGTTTACAGTACCTGGATGCGAGAATCCACTTATGGGTTGTATCATAGCTGGTGCTCCGTTAGCAAGGGAAGGTACGGCCGGGGTCACTGATGCTACCAGAGGTGGAGACACGCCTACACCCGGCACTCCTGGAGGCAGAGGCGGCAAGGGCATGGGCGGCACTGCTGGCAGGCCTGGCATCGGCCCCATACTGGGCATCCCTGTTGAAGGAAATTGACCAAATCATTAATTAAGTACTTAAATGCAATTTTGCTATATAAATAAACAGCTGGAAGGTGTGCTTGATACTAATTTATACAATAATAATTATGTAATTAATTTAATTACAATTACACATAAAATAAAACATAAAATAAAAGTCCTGAAGAAGACTAGGGTGGTCTTCTGTAGATCTAGAATAAAGCATGTACATGTCATTCAAGCCATTGTTTACCAAAAGGCGGCTGTGGGGGAATGGAGAGGGGTGGCTGCTTCATGGAGGGGGGTAGTGAAGGAGGGAGGGGATGACCCTGCAGCTTCAACTTAATCAGCTTCATTGCGATGGAAAATTCATGCATGTCCATCTTCCCATCATTGTTCATGTCAGCCAGGGCCCTGCAAAACATAAACAGAGTATCTTGTTCAGTGACAGACATGTTAACTTCATCTTCAGTATCATTTAGGATTTGCAACCTGCAAGACAATCGTTTTTGTGAAATGCTACAGTAATTGTTTAACTGTAAATTAATATTTTATAGTTATAGTTAATTGATGTTTTCAGGAAGTAAAAACAATGAACTTCCATATAATTTACAGTAAAAAAAAAAAGGACATTCTGAGAAGCCCTTACGTAACATCTCATAATTGTGTTCTTATTTTTATTATCAGTAATATCCGTTTGATTCATACTGTGGTTTTCTATTGCGTGAATATAGTTATGGTGATTATTACAAATTACAAACTAAAAAGCTGATTTTGGCAGTAAAACGGTATATCAACATTATATTAAAGGAAATATTCGGCTATAAGTTGTAAAATATCTGGCATTCCTGGAAACACTGTCACCAGGAAATTGAATTACTGGCAACAACAGCTGCAAGTGTTTTACTGTAAATGCAATGGAATATTTTTTACAACATACAGTAATTATAGGACAAAAGTTATAGCATTATGAAATTAGTGTGCTTGATTATAAATTAATGTATGTTATAGACATTGTGTACCATATCTGGGCGAGGATGGGGGCAGGTAAACCTGACTGCAGAAAGAAATTCCTTGCCTGGTCACCTAAAGAGAGAGCGAGCAAGGGAAAGAAATGAATATGAATATTGAATAATCTAAACAAACAAACACATTATATGGTATACGTACAAACAAAACAGAATGGCTTTGTCCTCAAAAATTAAAACGAACATGATCAAAGAAATTAACAACATTAAAATGGTCGTAGTGACTAGTAAAACTTTGATAATCTTGTCAAATGAGGGTTTTATTGACCGCACTTGAGTGACATTGGCCTCTGGGGCGAGTGATCTGCCGGCTACAGCTTGAGCGAGAAAGGAAAGCTGAGTCAGTGTGCTCATATATATAACCTTACAAACTGATTTCCTGCTCTTATGACAGCCTATGCTACTAACACACAAAAAAGCATGTAGAGAAGCCAACTGTAATTTTCCCTTTTCTTTTAACTACAATCTTATACTAGTGTCAAATAATAATCCCACTGCAGGTCAGATAACCGAAACAATCCCTTTTACAACCGACCAACCAATGCACAAAGCAATTAGAGATGTCAGTTTATGCCTCTGCCACATTAAAAGAAAAATGATGTAGCACACATAATGACCTTTTCACCTTCCTCTAAGTACTTTTCCTCTTGATAACAGGTGTCTTCCTCTGCGCGCACACACACAGAACGCCTTTATAACCTCAGAGCCAAAAACAGACTCCCTCCTCATGCCTGCCTGACAGTGGGCCACTCACTGCTTCAGCCGTCCTTCAGTCAACACAAAGAGGCTCTTTCAGAGCCACTGGTCAACAGGAAACCCACAAGTACCATCTCTTCAGTAGATGTCCAAAGTCCAGCTGGGACAAGCTGGTTTTACTGTTTGCATCTTGTGACTCTGATTAGCTCTTTGAGGTTAATTTCACATCTGTTTATGATCGTGAAATGTTTTTGTGTACTTCTTTCTTTCAGAATATTCCTCAGACTGGGAAAAGGTCTCCAAATAGAGTTTAAAAACAAACAGCATCAGCAAAAGATGACAGAGAAATGACCTTTTCTAGACAAGTCAGATGGAAATCAACATGCCACACCCTGATCAGTTTCCTTCTCTGTATTATTCCTCTGTGATTCTGACATTGTCACCTCACGACTGAAACGTTCACTATATGTTTACAGCGGATCAGAATTTGAAACATCTGCATTGCGCAAAGCTTTACACAAGCATTAGATGGCTGCTCTTCTGACTAATGTCAATGTGGGACGGTTTTACTGCGGGTCAGCGGCCGGCAAAGCGGTGGAGGAGGTGCTGAGACTTACGTTAACACTTCTCAGTTTCTTGTAGTACTTTAAGACAGATGCAAATCTGCTTGAAGATAACGCTAGCAGCCATCCACCCATTTAAAAGAAGAAAACAGGAAGCGGTATGGTTTCAGTAAGCTTTCATGAAGAATATCCATGGCATTTTTATTAGCATGGGGGATGGGTTTAAAAAAAAAAAAAAACAGGATGGTGGGAAAGAGGCTGTTGCTTTTGTTTTTCCAGTTTTCACTTAATTTGCTCTGTCTCTCCATGTCTGTGTATCCAACAGAGAAATAATAGGCATAGAAATGTCGGGCTACCAGAGATGTATGACTGACAGCACTGCAGGAGGTCATTTTTAGTTGCACAGAACACAAGGGATTTGTTTTTTGCACTTCAGACAACATCAGACCCGAAAAGGGTTTTGGCAAACATCCGCACTAATGAGCGTTCTGTACTTTTCTCACAGCAAGAAAACCAGAGGCGGTCACCTGTGATGAAGCCAGCAGGTGTGGGGGTCAAACTGTGGAACTGCTGGTCATGTTTGGCTCTCTCGTCCACAGATATTACCCATGTATCCGACCCCCCTACAGAGAGAAAGAGAAATTATATCAGACAAACAGCAGCATAACGCTTTAACCTGCTAACATTTTTCAAACAGACAGATCAAACAACTCTGTTTCTTACTGATGTCTGGCTGCATAAGCCTGCACTGAGAAATATGCAACACATCAAAACTTTTGTGGTGATATAATAACCTAATTAATCAGAAAATAAATTATTAAATATATAAAAGAAAAGAAAAGGAAGAAAATAAATAAAAAAACTTTTTGGTGATATAATAACATAATTAATCAGAAAATAAATAAATAAATATATTAAAAAAAAAAAAAATATATATATATATATATATATATATATATATATACACACACACATATAGATACACACACACACACACACACACGTATATATATAAATATATACATATATATATAT
>JAUCNO010001535.1:0-11661 GCA_032353835.1 Enteromius viviparus | reverse complement strand
ATTAACTGGCAATAAGTCAGACTAACTGAAATAAGCCTGGCTTATACTCTAATCTTGGTTTATGGAACAGGCCCCTGCACGATTTCTTTGTTGACAAGAACACAAACCAATGTTGTTATTGATTTTAAAGAGTTTTTATTGCTGCTGATATGGTTTTAATCGTGCGGCCAAATCATTTTTCACATTCACATGCCTTAATTTTACGTGCAGTATATGCTTTGATGTTAAAGTTTTGGATGTTTTAAGTTGGATTGCATTGGGTTTAGACGGCAAGTAATGGTATCGGCTAGTAAATTGTGGAAAATTTTGCTGAATTCAGTTAAAAAGCAGTTGAACATGATTTTCTTATTTAATTCCGTTCAGACCTTTTTTTTCTGAAACGCTTCATGAAAGCGCTTATGGGTTTAGTGTACTATTACATTATATCCCCAAAATGGAGTCTTGGTGTTGAGTTAGCACTGTCTTTCATTGCTCACTGTTAGGCCGGGAGGGAATATGCGAGATGCTTACATCATTTGAGTGTTTTGGAAGCTGTCCTGAATATTTTCTGGATGACAACGCAGTCTGACACTGCAGCTTTCTGAGAGGGTTCTTATATCTTATGAAAGCTTGTTTTTGCACAAAGACAGAATCTCTCTGTTAACAAAATCTCATTTACACACAGAAGCACGAGCACACCATTAAAGACTAACTTGATCGTTCCCACTACTGTGATTTTTGTACATTACTGCCCAGTGTAAAGTTGAGTTGTCGACTCACCCACAGCTGTTTCTGTTAGAGAGATACGTGCTTCTTGTGCTCTTTCTGTCGCTTTCTACACTTGGAGTCTGCACCTTTTTTTTATTTTTATTTTTTATTAATGATTTAACATCAGATTTAGGCTTTGGTAATCATACACCATATTGTTCAAAAGGGGGGGTGGTATGTTTTGCTTACCACTTACCAAGTCTGCATTTATTTGATCAAAAATTCTGTAAATCTAATTAATCTCAATATTAATACTTAAAAGAAGTGTTTTCTATTTGAATGTTTTATGTAATTTATTCCTGTACTTAATTTTCATCATTACTCCAGTCTTCAGTGCCACGTGATCCTTCAGAAATCTGTTTATTTTCTGCTCAAGAAACATTTTCTTATTATCAGTGTTAAAATTATTTTTTTTAAGTGATTATTTTCATTCTATTCTTCTTGTACATACTATGTACTTCTTATTGTTATTACAATAAAGGCAATAACTAGGAACTAACCTACTAACCCCTAAACCTAACCTAACCCATTTAGTTGCCTTTTAGTTGCCTTAAGTACACTCTAAATACATGTACTGTAAAATAAAGTTCAACTATATTTTTACTGCATTTCTTAAGTACACCAAGTATGCATACTGTAGTGTAAAAGTATTTTAAGAGAAAAAAAAAATACTGACCTCAAACTTTTTAACTGTGGATTATGTGCCATGTAGGTTTTATGCAAGAAAATTAGTATTTGTCCAAGTTTAAGAGCAGCAAGGAAGAAAAAGGTATAAATTGGACCAGGATTAGCAAGTCAAAGTATTCCAAATCTAAGCACGTCACGAGACGTTTGCTAAAAGTTTCACGGTATAGTCCAGTTTTCCACACTTAGTTGCATCCATATTTCTAAATGTTCCGGTCCTATTACAGAGCCTTGCATGATGCTTCTCCTCGCATGATGTTCTTTTGTAGACAACAAAATCCACCAGCGAACTGTTTTGAGTCTATCACACGCCTCCATCCGAGATGTTACACGACCACTTGTTTTCAACAAAACGTTCTTTTGGTGGCCTTCAGTCTGACTCTTCAGTGAGCTTTGGATGATGGCCACCGCTTGGCAGATTCACAGCTCCACATTTTCTCACCTTTAACTTCACAGTTTTTTGGAGAATATGCAGTGACTTGAAATTTGCTTATATTCTTGACATAACTTTATTTGATTTATTTAAGGTTTTTTTGTGTGTAATTTGACTTGGATGTGTTGTGGTTTTTCATGGTGCTGTATCTCGGTGTGGAAGTTGACAGCAACTTCAGGTTATTCAGACAGTTATGGAACATGTCTGCACAAGTGGACAAACAAGTAAACATGTGACTTCAGAGCTAATGTAGGTGTGGCAAATGCAGACTTTAATATGCACTGCCATTTACTTGTTTGCGAGAAACTAGATTTGTATTCAGCAAGGATATATAAAATGGATCACAAGTGACCATAAAGACATTCATAATGTTGCAAATGAATGCTGTTCATTCATTTTTTTTTTTTAAATGCTGCACTGTTTCCATACAAAGAACAAATGTTACTTGAGCAGCCAATCAACATATTAAACTAGTTTCTGAAGGATCGTGTGAAACTGACGACTGGAGTAATGATGCTAAAAATTCAGCTTTGCATCACAAGAATAAATTACATTTTAAAATGCATTCAAATAGAAAAAGTTATTTTAAAATGTCACAATATTACTGTATATTTTAAATGAATAATAAATGCAGCCTTTCAAAGACATAAAAAAAAAAATATCTGAATAAAACTAACTGTTCTTTGCTTGTCTGTTTGTTTAGTGTGGCCAGGGGCTGTGAGGGCTCCTCGGGGAGACTCCAGACAAGCCCACACAGAGAATGCTGGAGGTGCAGGAGGAGAGACCAGCAGCAGCAGCCACGGCAAGCACCACAGCTACCGGAACCGCAGGAAACGCTTCGGGCAGGAAGGAGAGGGCCAAAGAACGGCAAGAGGAGGGCCAGGACTGCAGCAGCCCTGTCGCAACCCCTAATACCGGGCCCCGGAGCACCCGGGCCAAAGCTACGCCCACCTCTACACACACACACTCCCACACACATACACACACCCCCAGTCCCCACCAGCACTCTACTGCTCCTGCCTCTGTCGCACTGGGACTGACGTCAATGCATTCCAGCAACCCCAAAGTGAGGAACTCTCCATCGGCTAACACTCAGAGGTGAGAGGAAAATACTCTCACAGTAAAAAAACTGTTTAGTACTGGTCTGTATAAACGTGCTGCAGTTTGAAGTACAGTTTTATTCAGCAAGGATGCATTAAATTAAATCAAAAGTGACAGTAAAGACGTTCATAATGTTACAAAAGATTTATGTCTCAAATAAAGGCTCTTCTTTTAAACTATTCATCAAAATTATATAAAAATGTATCATAGTTTCTATAAAAAAGACGTTGAACAGCTGTTTTCAGCATTTGGTGATCATTAAAAATGTTTTTTGAGAAGCACATCTGTATATCAGAATATTTCTGAAGGATCATGTGACTCTGAAGACTGGAGTAATGATGCTGAAAATGAGCATTTTTGTGATTTTATTTATTTATTTTTTAAATGGATAAATGTAAATTATTTCATTTAATTACTCACCCTTGTGTCTGTTTATGTTGGGGAGCACACATTAAAATATTTTTGATGAAGTATGAGAGATAAAAAAAAATATTTCATAATACATAAGATTCATAATACTAAATTTGAACCACTGATGTCACTTGGACTATTTTAACAATGTAGTTTCCACTTTTCTGGGCCTTAAATGTGTCAGTTGCATTAATTTCTATCTAGAAACCTCTCAGATTTCGTATAGCCTAGCTTATTTTGGAAAATGTAGTTTTGCTTAAACTCCTGATTTTTTTACAATTTAAATTTTTAATATTCAATATTTTAATATTGTTTATTTTTCTTCATCCCAAGTTTTATTTCCCTGGGTAAATACTAGGGATGTCCCAATCCGTTTTTTTTTGCCCTCGAGTCCAAGTCATTTGATTTTAAGAATCTGCCGATACCAAGTGCCGATCCGATACTTTTATAATCCATAAAGAAAGCATAAAGAAGAGCGCAGAAACAGATACAGGATGTTCATTTTTTTTTTTTATTTAATTCAACTTATTTTAACATAAAACAAACAGAGCACGTCTATTAGGTAGTTTGAACTATCAAGTATAAAAAACATAAATTTTCTTCACTTTTGGACTTCAGTGCAAACATAAATATAAAAAAAAGTTTAATTTGTGCTATCTGTAGTGTCCTGCCCCTTCGCGCCGTCGCAGGGCATTTATTCTCTCCTCTTCAAACTCTCAGGTTTGTTTTCCACCTCTTGCAATCCCAAGTTTACATATCTCACAGTTTGCTATGGCAATGTTGTTAGGGCTGCACGATAATCATTGCGTGATATGTTTTGCACATCTTGTCAATAAAGCTGTTCTGTAATCAGCGGTAAATTCACTTCGTAGTGCCGTTCTTCACTGACGAGCTGCGCAAAATCACGCTGATAATGAACCCGATTTTGCGCAGCTCATCAGTGAAAAATGGCTCTGCGTAGTGAATGCGGCTCAATGTAAGACCACGCACCTGATGGTATTTACCGCTGATTACAGAAGAGCTTTACTGACATGATGCGCAATACATATCGCGCGATGATTATCGTGCAGCACTAAATTTTGTTGTCATCCGCTTTGTAATACCTCCAGACATGCGCTTCAAGCTGCTTCCGTGTTCTACTTTAAGCCAAAAGCGTCTCTGCAACAAAGCAATGTCATGCTGTTCCTGTGTGGAGTCAAGAGGTCTAATTCTGTGCCAGCGAATAACTATAGATCTGTTCAATGATGAGAATACACGATATACATGTATATACTAGTCCTGATCGGGAGGTAACGTCCGATTCCGATCGAGTCAAAAATCACGTGTTCGGGACATCCCTAGTATATACCTTACCAAACATGTATAATGCAGTCAGACACAATTGTTTACTATTAATTCACCACTATCTTAATCACAATTAAGCTGTTCTTAAGTGTATGAGGAGTAGTAGCTGTTGTTGTTGTTTTAATTTCTCCCTAATGGAGATGCACCACACCAGCGAAATCATTTGCGGCCCACTTATTCGCTATTCCCACACTCCTTATGGCCATTGAGCTGCCTCTTATAGACAGGAAACCAGTGTGAGCTGAAGTAACTGCAGCACAAGTGCAGGGCTAACTGTGCCCTAAAGGCAGCCGTGGACCTGGAAAGCTTCCAGAACCTCATTGAGCATTTGAGAAACTGACCCACTTCAGCTCAGCCAGAGCATATACATCCCGCCCTGCTGGACGTTGGTTCCAAAATGGCTGCTCTTGCTGATTCACAGATCTGGAATTGGTTAAAGAGTCTGCAGCGGGGCTCTTGGGAGTCCTTCAGCGAACACTATGGCCCATAGCCTAATCACAACCCATTCTGTATATGTTTGCGGCTGCTGTCCAAAGCGTTTGAATTTTCTCTGAATGCTGGAAAATATTTAGCGTTGTGCGCAGAGCTCTGAAACATGACCATGGCCTGTGAAACCGGTACCTCACTTTTGGAAAGCAGTTTGCACTTTCACATTTGGATCCAATATGGAGGCATAATGGATAGGAATAGGAGTGTTCCTGCCAAACTCCAAAGGTGTCCAACAATGACCAGCCCTTACCGTTGGCGTGTAACTGATTTCCCCGGTAACCAGGAGCTTGGGTATGGATGGAGGCTAGCTTGTGGGAGATCTGGTTTGACGAGTTTTGATTAAATATTAACCTGGCAGTCTGTCAACAAAGAACAGGGCTAGGACAGAAGGTCGCTGAGAGTACTGTAATTGCGTCAGCGGTGAACGTTTTCCTCCTATTATCGAATGGCATGTTTTCAGGGTGTGGTGGCTGCAATCGGTCAGTCAGCTGTTAAGATGTGACTCAGTCGTATCTGCTTTTTCATTTTGGCCTAAGTGGTATTCTTTACCGAAGAAAGGGAAGTTAATAGTATTCTGCTGGTTTTCCACTGGCGAAATGGTAGAAACGTTTGTTTTCAAAAACTTGTTTTGTGTTCGTGATCTTGCCGCATCTTGTTTTGGCTTGTTTCAAGGTAACATGAATAGGATTTAATATTTCTAGGATGGTTATAAACTCCAAAATATGCAATAAAAACACAAAAAGCAACTTGGCACGATTTTTGTTTTGTTTTACGCTTTAATTCTGAAAAATTTGTTGCTGAAATCCTAAAAACTAAGTATCTGATCTAATCATATTAGAATGATTTCTGAAGGATCGTGACACTGAAGAGAGATGCTAAAAATGTAGCTTTGCGTCATAGAAATGCATGATATTTTTAGGTTTATGTATTAAAGACTGTTTACATGTATTCAGATTTTACAGCATCATTGTTTTCACAGTATTTTTGCCGAAATAAATGCACTTGAGTAAGCGTAAGACACACATTTCAAAAGAATTAAGTACAAACTAAAAATTACAGACTCAAAACCTTTGCGCTAGTAATTTTTGTGAAGCATTTAGGAAATATTGTAAAGTACAAAAAAATTTCAGCACAGTGCAATACTACTAAAATAACGAAAATAACGCTTGAAACGCTTAAACAAATGATAACACCATGATACATTATAAACAAATGCAAGATGTAGTAGTTATAAGGCAAATTGCATTACAATTAATAGCCCCCAAAACATCTCTAATTTGGATATAATGGACAACTTTTAAAATTGCCTGCTTGATTTGAAAAATATTTAGATGTCCAGCAGTGCCAGTGTTTTATTAGTGCTGACATTATTGATCTTGACCTTCCAAACTGTGTGCCCTGGGTCAATCTCACGCGTTTTACCTTTCTGCTTTCGCAGCAGTCCGAAATCCAAGCAGGAGGCCATGGTGAGGTCGCCACCCGTGATGTCCCCCTCCAGCGCCGCACAGATGGACTCCAAACTGCCCAACCAGGGAAAGCAAGGAGGCGCCGGTAGCCAATCACAGCCGTCTCCTTGTGACCCCAAGTCACTGAGTGGAAGCCACACACCCAAAGGTCCCCAAGGCCCCATTGGGAGTATGGGACTCAAAAATGGACAAGGCCTGAGTTCAGGCAATGGGGCAAAAGGCAAGATTAAAAGAGAGAGAAGCACTTCAGTGGAGTCATTTGAACAAAGGGATACAGGAACGCCAAACAATGAAGGGGACCAGAAAGGTAAAATAAAATGTGGTTTTGTTTTTGAATTATGACGCTGGTTCAGAGCTCTTGCATTCATAATGCATCATTCATTAAAGGTATAATTTACCACTATGGTTTTAGATGACATCTATTGTATTGTATTGCATCTCCAGTGTCTTGCGTTACTATATTGGTCAGGTAATTATATTGAGCAGTGTCATGATGTGCAGTTATTTTTGTATCTCTGAATATTATGATCATCTTGTGGCAAAGAGTGATACCATTACCACCTTGCTTTGACATTGAATGAGCAATAATTTTCAAGAAACTAAGCAGTTTCTGCTTATACTTATTATTTATTCCCAAAAAAAAAAAAGTTAAGGCTGAACTTGCAAGAAGTAATATTTGTCTCACCTCAGGTCAGTGTACTGTAGCACTGTAACCTGCGTAACGCAATGAGATTAGTGTTCAACCAAATTGTTGTTGTTGCTATTATTTAATTGCCAAATTTTAAAGTACTACCTCCATTGCTTAAAAGGTAGTTACAGTCTTGCAAAGTACAGTAGTTTTTAATTTATCATCACAAACCCTTAAGCGCTGGGCTACATTATGCAGCCCTCTCACAGTAGGGAAATATTTGATTTATAAGTTTGGTAGTATCTGGTTATATTGTTGCTTCCTTGTAATAAATCACACATGATAATTGGATGAATTTACATCACTTACATGACAAATTAATAAACTTTATAGTTATGTATTTTGCTTGATGGGAGAAAACCAAGTAAATTTGATAAAATACTGATATAAAAAGCTAGATAGACTGTTTTTGTTTTTTCCAAATAGACGCTCAAAAAGATGCAACTTTAAATAAGATGCAATGCAAAATGCATGTTAGAAATATAAATAACAAGAAGGATTATTGTGGATGCACATTCTGTCCATATATATAGAGTATGGCAAAGCTCTATTGCGAATCACCTTTCAGTGACCCATGATGCTAACACCCACCTCATCCCAAGGGCCTCACATTTTTGCTGGTTTTCTTGTGTCATGTATGCGTTTGTTCATTTGGCAGTGTTGCACTGAGTGCTGTAGTGGTGCGTGAAGACATTCACACCCTGTATGTTTTCTAGTGGCAGCATCACAGGATAGGCCTGGTTTAGGAACACCAGGGAACAAACCATTTGGTTTGCTAAGTGAGGGGGAGCCAGCTTGCTGTTTTTCCCTCTTCTCCCCCTTTTTAAGGTTGGCGTTCCTGACAGTCAGAAGGACCCCTGCTGGTTGTTAATGCCTCTGCATAAACATATTTCAGTGTGAGGCGCAAGCATTTTTTTTGTTCTCTTGTTTTTGTTTTAGATTCTGTTTTTTTTTTTTTAAATCAGCTTTCCCTGGTTTAATTGTGAGGCGCAGCATTCAAGTGTGTCGGTCTATATTTAAATGTTAGTTTTAAATGCTGATGTTTAAGTCAGAAATGCCTAGTTCAGAAGCAACCTGTTTGGTTTTCTTTGTGTACCCATGTTCTTGTATGCTCGCAGGGAGACAGCTTGTAAGTCTGTTTGGTGTGCGTGTGTGTGTTTGTTCAAGCTATCGAAAGTTTGCTCTTGCCGTTTGAGAAGTGTGTGTGTTGTCTGTACACAGGAAGTCTTATATCTCCCCTTTTGACCCAACTGTGTCCTAGTTTCAGTGAGATGTTGTGGTCTGGGAACTAACTAGCTGAATAGACACTAACAATAGTGCTACTGAATTGTCTTTTTAAAACCTTGTTCACACTGACAGTGATTCTCTTTTTTTTTTTTTTTTTTTTTGTCGTCCGCCTCACTGTAGGTCACCTTTTTTGTTTGTTGTAGGTGTTCCTTTTAACTCATGGATCCTGAAATGTTACTGGTGGTCTGCACAACTATCCTTAAGTGTAAAAGATCTGAACAAATATGACAAGCATTTCCTGTAAATAATTAAAATGCTTAAAAGGTGTAGTGGTTAAAAAAATGTAATCATATCAGTCTTAAAAGTATATGTAAATGCAATTCATTTGTATGTATTTGTAACGCATTAATCTTTGACTGTATGTGCATTGTCTTGGATTTTTTTTCTAACTGTACATTTCTGTGTGCACCAAGTTTTTGAAACTTTTAACCTCATAATTGGTGAAATGTGTCTGGATTGCAAACAGTTATTGTACTTTAACTTCTCTAGACTTCTCTAGAACTGGCCTGTGGTTTCATGACATTTAATGGTGACTAATAACTTTCTGTGTTATCCAAGAAAAAATTTTATTCCCTTTTTCTGGAGGAGCA
The DNA here is from genome assembly GCA_032353835.1 of Enteromius viviparus. Classification (NCBI taxonomy): domain Eukaryota; kingdom Metazoa; phylum Chordata; class Actinopteri; order Cypriniformes; family Cyprinidae; genus Enteromius; species Enteromius viviparus. The sequence continues at coordinate 2,421 of JAUCNO010001535.1, read as the reverse complement.
ATGTGTGTATTTTTGGCTCCAAGTTATCCAAAGTTTGTTTTTAGCCATCCTAGACACCTTTAAAAGTTTCAGAACAGCCTAGATTAGTCAACATTGCATGGGGAGAGAATGCCAAAGGATAGCACAGCCCTTTCCAGACAAATGTGGAATTTATAATGAATAGAAATACACAATGTATTCATGTCAATGTCAAAATTTAAAAGGAATTTTTCTAAAGTCTAAACCTAGCCTGGTATTGCAATACACTGCTGTTGGTGATTTTTACTGCACTTTCTATCCACAGTTGCGTTTGAGAAACAATTCTGCAATTTAGTAGCAATGTAATTCCCAGCAGTAGAGATCATATGACTGTTTCATAAACATCATTGTAATCTTACTCTTCTGTCTCTCTAAAGAAATGGGCAGTAGAGCGAAAAGGTTGTGTGTTGGGGAGCGACGGTTGCCGTATAGTGGTGCAGATTGGTGTTCAGGAGGAGAGAGTGATGAAGACGACCCAGGATTCTTCAGTATGTGGTTTCAGTATTATAATAAAATAAAATACATTTAAAGTGTCGAACAGCTGTTACCTTAAAAATATAGGTATGAAATGGTAATTGTCACATTTAAGCACAGATTTATTATGTAGTAGTTAATAATAAGAGGAAAATAACTAGTAATTACTCATTTAATTTATAAGTTAATGACATTTTAAGTCTTACTGCAAAAAAAACTCACCAGAGTGATTTGGAAAAATGTATCTTATTGTAACTAATGCTGAGTGATCATATCTAATGCTGCTTATGTTTTGCACAGACTGTAACTCCACTGACATAAAGCCAGATCCAGTTGCGCTTTCTGCCTCTACGCCTACCCATAATACAGTTGGAGGACAGAGCACAGCGTCTGAATTGGGGAGTGGGCAGAAACCAGGGTCAAAGGTCGTTTACGTTTTCACCACGGAGATGGCCAACAAGTAAAGATTTTCTGTTTTTTCCTTTAGAAATGGTTGTTGTCATAATATAATTGTGCACTGCTAAAATTTTGTTTAATCATAGTGCCTTGGTTTTGTCAGTTTATATTCACGTTTCCTTTTTGCTGAGCTAAGAAATGTCTAAAAGTAGTAGTGGTAAAAGATGAAAGCGTTTGAGCACTGACAGCAGCATGTTTGCTAAAACTACACTCTTGGATGGCAGATATTAGAATGCCAAATGTTAGTGACAGGATGCTTTAGAAACTTTGTAAGATGTTGTGACCATAACAAATGTCTCCCACAGTGCTTTGCAATCACACTAGGGAATGAGCTAAGTGTCAATTTCTTGTGACTATTTGTCCATCCTTTTCTAGCACTGGTGTGAATGTGGCTATGACCAGCTGCATGGATAGTCACAGTAATCATTACTTGTGTGTAACGTGGTGGGAGTAAAAAAATATGTTTTGTAATAAAGCTGAAATGTGTTGCTTTGCAATCTATTTGGCATATTCAAACAAACACCAGTTTTAAAGTGCTGCCGAAGATGCAGATTGGTTACAACTTTTAAGAAAATCAACTGTTGTTTTTACATATTAAACTAGGATTGACGAAAGGGTTTTATGTGAAAACAAATACACACTTCAGGTTTAAATTTAGATATTAAAGTCATTACTGTTTATTGTTCAGAAAAGTTATGCAAAGCTTAAGAGTGACTATTTTTTCTGTCTTAGGGCGGCAGATGCAGTCATAACAGGACATGTAGACAACATCATCACTTACCATATGAATAATATCTCTAATGGCAAGGGTGGAAAGTCCCAGCTTCCCCTGGTAAGAAAGAACATCTCTGAATTGTGATTACACTCAATGTCAAGAATTTTCCTACTAAATGTCACGATACTTACAAGTGCATTAAAAATCTTCATTTTATTGCATCTTTTTTAGAACAATCAGATTGGGTCCCTCAGAAGTGACACTAAACAGCAAGGAGTTCCGCCCCAGCAACAGCCCTCATCTCTAGCCAGTGATCAGAATCACCAAGCAGCCTCTAAAGTAGCGCAGCCAGGCCAGCAGCAACAACCTCAAGCGCAACCCACCCAACCTCAGCAACCAAGCCAGGGGGCAAAACCAACTAGCCTGCCTCCAGACAATGCACCTTCAGCTGGTATGGACTCTAAGAGCCTCCCCAGCAGTAGCCCACAGGATGGTGTTGGATCCCACGATGGTAGCAACTCTGCAGGGACACCTGGTGGCCTGTCCTCCAACCAGCCTCCCAATGCTGGCCCTCAACAGAGCTTCCCATCCCTAGAATTACCTAAAGGGGCAGATGCCAAGCTCACAGCTCAACACCACCAGCAGCTGGCTCATGAAATCATGTCTAGCATGGGGGACAACCCTGAGGGCCTTTCCCAAGAGCAACTCGAACACAGGGAACGTTCCTTACAGACTTTGCGGGATATACAGCGTATGCT
>JAUCNO010001533.1:0-26519 GCA_032353835.1 Enteromius viviparus | reverse complement strand
GATGTTGCTGGCTGAACCCAAGCTGGCTTTTTTAAACTGACGAAATATTTTAAAAGAGCCATAAGAGCCGTTCTTTTAAAACGAACGGATCGCAAAGATCCGGATCCCGTCAAAGAGCCATAAATCCCATCACTACACACAATCCTCTTCTTCTGTCCAAACTCCAATCATCTGCTGCCATCAGCATTTCCTGGGTTGAGTTTCCTGTTTTAGACAACCACATTTTTAGCTGCATCTTGAACTTGATGTGTAAGATTAGGAGTGGTCAGGCCAGAGACAAAGCTTTCGCTACTATCTTTATCTGGGATAGATCGATACAACACACAATCTATTGATCCCTGAGGAGTAATTTACCTTCCCATATGGCTTCATTTCTGGATGTAGCTGCAGTTTTTCTGAAGCTAAACTTTATTTGAACTTGCCCATCTTTAGTTCGCCTTTTCTTTAGTTTTTGATCTATGGAGTTGATGAACGGTAAAGCCTCTGTATAATATGTGAAGTTTCCATTCTGTAACACAATAAAAATTAAAAACACCATAAATATTTCAGACTTAACCATACATGCACCACTAAAATCTAATAACACATGTATTAATCCAAGTCCGCCTTTGCTTTGTCATCATTGTGCAAGTCAAGAACCCTCCTAACCAATCACAAAACTCTTTCCTTTCATGTAATAATGTCTTTATTACACTAATACCAGTGCTCCTCTTGAGTTATTTATGTTGAGTTTGTCATGTCTCTGTTCTCTTTCTGCTGTCCTCATTCATCTGTGTCAGTTACTAAGAGACGTAAGGCTCATCTGAAGAGGCTCGACCGGAGATGGACACTAGGGGGAATAGTCAACCGCCAACAGAGTCGAGGTGAACACACATGCAATCACGCATGCCTGCATAGACTGATCACATGCAAGCACTCACGTGTGTGACCAATCTGCATGGTGCGTTTGTGTGTTTGTGCTGGTTTACATGGGGTTAAGCTTAAAAACGCTCGCAAACGCACTACTCTCTTTCTTGATCCAGCTTCTGGATCTGGCTCCCAAAGCATGCTGGGTGGCCCATTTCATATGCAAGTCATTATGAAATCTTTATTACACTTTGCTTGCTTTATGTGTCTGCTTGTGTTTATATGTATATGGATTCAAAATAAGATAATTGAGTTTGTTTTAGATTAAGAAAGCAGTTATAAAGTAAAGCAGAGACATTTTTTTAAAGATGTTTTGCAGGATAAGAAAATTAATAAATCTTAAGTATTGTAGTGCAATGTATAGATTAGAAGTTTAATGGCATTAGAGTATGGAGTTGCAGAATCCTGTTCTTGTTCTGGTTAATGCTAATTAGCACTGATTTATTGCTGGTTTAACTGATGGAACAAAAATACACTGGTCAGCCAGCTTGATCCTCTTACTTTTGTAATGACCAAATTACCATTTAAAGAGATACTTCACCCAAAAATCTAAATTGAGTCATGATGCCTAGTCTCCCTCATGTCCTTATGAACCTGTATAGCACCAAAAAGCCATACAACAAATCAATGAGGACCAATGTTGTTTTGAACTTTTACTGAATGAGCAAAAAACATGGTTACACTATATTTTGATAGTCCACTTTAGACATTCTAACAACTATAAGTAACTTTGTAACTACATGTCAACTAATTCTCAGTAATTTGCAACTACATGTCTACTAACTCTCAATGTAGACTTTTAGTAGACTACTAATGAGACTTTAAAAACTTTAAAAGTTTCTTATAGTCATTATGTTGTATGTTGTGGACCCATCGAAATAAAGGGTTAGAAGATATTAAGCAGACATACTACTAATACTTCAATGACTGCTACATATAGTCTTTGACATGTAGTTGCAAAGTTTCTGACTGTTAGTAGAATGTCTGAAGTGGACTATTAAAATTAAGTGTTACCAAAAAACATTCTTTAGAATGAATTCACTCTTTTGTTGGTGTTCAGCCAGAGATAGAATGTAAAATTGTTGAATTCAGAATGTTAAATTTAGCTGAATTTAATCAGACCTGGCATCCTGTAGTTTGGCTACATGTCAAATAGTTGATATAAACATTGTAATCGAGGTTGAGAATGAGTTGAATCACGCAAGAGTTTTGGCCTTTCAAAATCACAGTGTTTGATTCTAAACACCCAGACATCAAATGAGGATAAATGTCTGGAAATGTGTGTTTGTATGGTGAGGAGTCTCCTTGGAGATCTGCCGTTTCATGTTGAGTCATACGAAGAATGGACCTTCAAGCTTTAGAGATGTAATTCCCGCAGTCTTCTATTGGTGTAGCGTTGGAGTATGCTATCATGCCATGGACACCATGAAGATAGCTCTAAGTAGAGCATGCTGAATCTGGAATCGGTGGAAGTAAATGCTAAGAGCTTTTCCATGCTGTATTGGCAGGTTGATGAATAATAAACCACCTTCAGAAACCAACAATAATAACTGATAATTTTGGACGAAATCTTGGTCAAATTTTACATGGATTGTTTTTCTCTTCTGATTTGGAAAAAATTCTGGTTTCATATTGAATGTGACACTGTTACAGTAATTCTGTGGCTACCTCTCCCTCATTATTTCTGCCTTACTTTGCTCTGCATCATTGGAGCAGTTGTTGGAAACTCACAGTGGAAAGTATAGAAGTAGGTCATTGGCTTGCTGTGTGTGACTGCATTTAATCCAGATTTTTTCTTTTTTTAACTGTATACACTAATGAGTCAGAGAGCCCCATAGATGATCTAGAGACAAAGAGCAGCCAGTGATTTTAGAGGTAGCATTTCTCCATAAACAAATAACAACCTTCAAAACAGGTCAGGGGTAGTGAGTGTTTCAGAGTGGTTGCTTTAAAGACACTAATGATCTTAGGAAAGATACCCGGGAGGGGCCAACAGAGCAGTCCACGGGGTGATGAAGGAGGGGATCCGAAAGGCCACAGCGGAGCTGGAGCGACAGAGGACCGAGGTGGAGCTGGAGGGAAGGAGGAGCTTAACAGAGCCGGAGGGATGAGGCGTAGCCAGAGACGTGGAGTCCCAAGGCGGCGGATGGTCGGCGACCGATCAAGGCAGAACCGGAGGGGCTGTGGAGCTGGTGGACTGACGGGCCATAGTGGAGAGAAGGGAGCTAGGGGCCATAGGGGAGCCAACGGGTTGGAGGGCTGAGGTGAAGACTCTGAAGCTGGAGGCAGAAATTCGGGACACTCCGACCACAGCGACGCTGGAGGATGGCAGTCCTGCATGGCTCGACGGTAGGCTGAGGGTGAGCGGCAGGGCTGCCAGACAACATAGTGGGAGGAGGCTAGAGTGGGCGGGCATTTCCTAGGAGGCGGCTCTCCTGGCCGTGAATGCAGAATGGAATGTGCAGGGATCTGGAATGCCTTGCCTGGCAGTAAATGCAGAACGGAATCCGCGTGGATCAGGGGCGGCTCTCCTGGCCGTGAATGCGGAAGGAATCCGCAGGGAACTGGAATGGCTCTCCTGGACATGACTCGAGAACATGATTCTGAAACTGCTTTCCTGGCCGTGTATGCGGAATGGAATCCGCGGTGATCAGGGATGGCTCTCTTGGCCGTGAAACGGGAACAAGCCTCGGGAGGCGCTTATGTGGGACTGGTACTGGACGCCACTCAGTTGGAGCAGGCTCTCTTTCGGCACGGCCTCGAGCAGGCAATCTTGTGGTGCGGGAACCGGGCGTCGCTCCTCTAGCACGTCTGTTGGTGAGTTAGCGGACGGTGGGCTGACTCGGGCCCGGGCGTCTCATAGACACCGGTAGATAGCCTCCCTCCAACACAGTCCTGTGATGTCTGAGAGGTCCACGAGGCGATGATAACAGACCCTGAGCCGGAACAGATGGATGATGGCTGCATGGGGCCACTCTGGCGAGCCAACAGAACTCCTCAGAATAAGCATAGAAGGGGAGGTCCTTCTGGACCATGAAGGGGGGGTGGCAAACTCCATCGCTGTTTTTGAGATGTTGCGGAGTGTGCAAACGAGAATCTTTTAATTATCAAGCTCAGGAGCATAGGATACAACATAGGAACACAGGGTGAATATACACACAGACATCATGGGAGAACTAAAAACACATGGGGAACAAATGAACAATGAACTAATCTGGGACAGGAACAACCAAATATGGGCATACAAGACTTACAGAGGGTAAATAATTTACAGAATTTTTATTTTTGGGTGAATTATCCCTTTAAATTTCTGTATTTTACTCTTACGAAGTTATGCGTCCTTAGTACACTCAGAATACGCAGCAGAATAAGACTGCATGGTCCTTTTTGTTATTCTTGGAGCATGCTTAACAAAACATGGTCACATTCAATTTCAATCAGCAGCATAAGCATTCTACTAACCTTGTCACCTTTTTTATGTGAGGAGAAAAAATGTAAAGGGTTCAGAATGATAAAAGAGTAAGTAAATGAACAATTTTCATTTTCGTTTTTTAGTATTCAAAAAGTGTAGAAATCAGCAACGAGAACAGTTCAGATTCAGACACAGCCTGCAGGATCCAGTTAGGCATTTGCTTAGCTTGAATGACTTGTTAAAGAAAGCACGTTACAGAAAGATCAATAAGATAGCTAGAATGATCCGTGCCCACAATCTCTCATTCTCTTTTAACTCGTTTGTACATAAAGCAGTGGTTTTCAGGTCACAGAGGCTGAGGAAGAAAATTCTTTTGCTGGCACACTGCTCCACGAGAGCATGCAGAACTGAAGTAATGTGTTCTGGACCCACCTAACTTTTTCCACCATCCAGAACAGTCCTTCAGGAAAATACTGCTGAGGCATTTCTTTTTTTAGTTTATTTGGTTTATTTGGTACCCTGACATCTCTCATTACTGTTGGTCTACATCAGTCCACACTATGACTTTCTTCTGTGGAACTCGAAAGGAGATACCTGTGTTGGTTTTAGGTTAGAAGTTCAGGATGAAATCAGCAAAGGGTAGTTTCTTCTCTGTTGTATGTTCAATTAGCAGATTTCCCTTCTTGTCTGCTGCTGGAAAAGCATTGAGTGTAGAAAGAGAGAGACTAACTGCCCTGACCTCATGTCATCTGTTGTTGGAAGACAAAGTTATTAACTGCTTAGAAAAACTAGATATAAAACATCCATCTCTTTTTTTGTTGTTTATCTATTTCAACACTTCTCTCACTACTGATACATTTTTATATCAGCACCATTTCTATTTCACTTTTGCTGTTTCACTAAATCTAAATTTATAGCATTGCTTTGAACAGACTGTAGGCTTCAGTCACAAAGGAAAAGACTTCAGAGTTTGATATGTAGATGTTAAACATAGTTATGTGATATGTAAACAAAACTGAATGTTTTATGTGAGCTTTTTTGGTCAGAAATGCGTTATAGGATCTTTATAGGATAACAAATAAATATTAAAGACATATTTCCCTTAAAGAAACTGACATCTAGTTTTAAGAGTATTACATGGTGTTTTTTATAACATTGTTTTCAGGAAAAAAGCTAAATGTCCAGATGCATTGCAGTAATTGCATTTTGGGAGAAAGGAACCTTTAAAAGGTTCTAATGCCAAGTATTTTTTTATTTAAATTTTTTGACTTCTGATTGATTGATCCAACTAAGTATTTCATGTGGTGGCTTACCATTATTATTGTGTCTAGGACTTTTGCTCTAGTTACTTTAGGCCCACTGTCTTCGGTAAGATTTGTAAGTGTTAATATTAATAACGGATTATAAGATGCTGTGGTGAAGGGTGAGTGTTGGAAGGGACTCATTGCAAATTTGTGGTTTTACTTCAGCTCTGTTTTTGCAAAGAAACTCCTAAATTATATATTAAATCCTAAAATTTGAAAGTTAGCAGTTGAATCCATTTGTCAACCTCCTTTCAGACCACAAAAAACGCAAAGGCCCAAGTACAGGATGCAAAATAAAAATCCTTTCTCATTCCTTATTTGTCTTTTTAGAGGAGAAATATGTCACTGTCCAGGCGTATAGCAGTCAGGGAAAGGATGAGATTGGGTTCGAGAAAGGAGTAACCGTGGAGGTCATCCAGAAGAACCTGGAGGGATGGTGGTACATCAGGTAATCAATCTGGTCCTCGTGATTTAAGGTGATGTTTAAGCAATATGATTTACACATATAAGTTGTGTAAGCTTATACATCAATTTTAAATAAAGAGAAATATGTCTCCATAAAGAGCACTATGAATTCATCTTACTTACATTATACTGACCTCTAGTGGTCAGTATGAGAATGATAAATGCATTAGTTATGTATTGCAGGTATCAGGGTAAAGAGGGCTGGGCCCCAGCCTCATACCTGAAGAAACTCAAAGATGACCTTTCCCCAAGGAAGAAGACTCTGACTGGCCCTGTGGAGATCATCGGAAACATAATGGAGATCAGTAACCTCCTCAACAAGAAAGCTGTAAGCGAGAAGGACATTCAGACTGATGGAGAGCCCACCAGCCCTGAGCGCCACATCTCCAAAAGTGAAATCAGTTTACCTATCCCATATGCCCCAGAGGCTGGAGTGGCACCTGCAGTGGTCACTGCTTTGGGAATGAACTCTGGATCTAGCGCCGCCCTACAAGAGAACAAGAGCAGGGCAGAGCCGGGGTCACCTGCTATAGCCCGGGTGGCACCACACAGAGTTGAAATAGGTGAGTAAATAGATCTATATAGCATTCACATGTTCATAATATTAGAAAAACTTTTCAGAAAAAAAAGTTTCTGAAGTAAATATAATTAAATTGCATTATTGTTTTTTAATAACAAATATATAGCTATAACCTAACTAAATGAATGATCTTATCTTTCTATATAATTGTAGTTATATAGCCATATTTTATATAATGAATGTTTATTTTCCTGTTATTTTTGCACATAGGATTTGATGCCATAGGTAACATTTCTTTTTGGTAAACAGATGTTTCCTAACATTTTGTCCGGGTGTTGTGTAAATTGATAGTGACACATTCACGGTCTCTGTTGCTCAACATTCAGTGTGTCAACTGCTATTTGTTTGTTCTTGTGCTTATTTATTTAATGCCAAATGCACACTAAACAACTGAAAAAAACCATAGCGCTGTACTGCTTACATTACATGAGTTTCACGATACGGTACGATGAACAGACTACTATTTCACCTTAACAGGTTTTTAACAGATTGTATATGATCCTAAAAATTCCTGGTGTTGGTTAAAACTTGCAGTGACTGATGTGCTCCATGCATGCTACTTGTGCTAAAAACCTAAAAAACAAAAAAGAAACATGACTTTTAAAGAGACAATGTTCTTTTTAAGCTTCTTATTTTTTTAGTTTGTTTTCTCATTGGTTATTGCTTATCATTATTCTCATAACCAGGCCATTGCATTTTTCACACTACAGTATTTTCTTAAGAATATTTTTTTCCTGAAATATGCTTGTTGTGACCGCATGCTTGAGTGTTGGAACAACTTCTTTCTCTTAATGAGGCTTACAGATGACATTGCAATCCAGTTTGGTTTCAATTTGATATTTTTTTGAAAACACTAGAAAAGTTGGCAAAAAGGAAACCTCTCCTAATTTCCAAGTCCTAAATTTGATTAAGCACCAGTAATATTTGCTGCTTTGACCTGAGAGACAGTTAATAAAATATTATGTGTTCACCTGGCAGGATCTCCAAACCTCAGGCAGAAACCTCCTCCTCGAAGAGATGCAAATCTGGTAACCAGACCAAAATATTTTATTGATATTGTAAATTTATAGAGAGCAGCATTTACTTATTATTTTTCTTCCATACTTAAGGCATTCCAGTTGCCCAAACCTCCAGAGGCCCCTACTGTGGAAGCAGAGTACTACACCATAGCAGAGTTTCAATCCAGTATCTCAGATGGCATCAGCTTCCGTGGAGGACAAAAGGCTGATGTAAGACATTCAAAATCTTATTATTTTATATTTAAAAATGCAAAACAGGAACATCTTTTCACTAATGAGAATTTTATAAATTATAAATATACTCTATACAGTGAAGTCAAAAAATGTTTCTTTAAACTTTAATAATAACAAATTTTCTGAATTTTAAATAAAAAATGACTATATCTGATGAAAAATACTTTTATGTGGTTATGTGGTTTTATGCACACTTTAGTAATGCAATCAAATGAATTGTAAGATAAGTATATTAATTGGTGGTGATTAGTGATGTTTGAAACCCACTGTTTAATAAATATATTCCATTGTATCATGTAAACATGTAATATGTGGTCTTCAGGTCATAGAGAAGAATTCTAGTGGTTGGTGGTATGTCCAGATCGGGGAAATGGAGGGCTGGGCACCCTGCTCCTTTATCGATAAACGCAAGAAGCCCAACCTGAGCCGGCGAACCAGCACACTAACCCGCCCTAAAGTTCCACCCCCTGCTCCACCAGTCAAGAAACAAGACTCAGAGGAATCACCTTCTCTGGCTGGCTCTGCCTCTAAAGCTCCAGAATCGCCTACTCAGCGTGTTTACGAGGAGCCGGAATATGACGTTCCCGCTATTGGTTTTGACTCGGATCTGGACAGTAATCCTACAAAACAAAAAATAAACAACTCCCCAAAACCAGAGCCCCGTAAGTTTGAAATTAAAAGCAACCCAGCAGCAGCCGAAAGAATTGCACAAGCTGGCAAAGCATCACCTTTACTAAAAGTGATGACCTCCCCTTTGAGGAAAAGAAACTCATTGGAGGATGTCAATAAGGAGGAGGTGATTTATGAAAATGAAGGGTTTAGGTTCTCCTCTGATGACTTTGCCAGTGGTTGTGATTTAAATACCCCAAGGAGTCTCACACTGGGTCGTAAACCCTACGGGTCCTCCTCTGGAGGAGGGAAGCCCCTCCGGAAGGTAACGCCGGATATAAGCCGGAGTCACTCTCTTGGCCGTGCTGAGAGACACTGCTCCAAGTCATCCTCAGACGAATCAGGACGCAATCCGAAAAGAGAGCCTGTCATGCGAAAAGATGTGGAGATCCGGGTTGGTCAAAGTCCCTTAGCCAGGCCAAAACCAGTTGTGCGACCCAAACCTCTGCTTTCAAAGTCAGAGCCGCAAAGTCCTGAAAGAATGGATATCAGCAGCCTGCGACGCCAACTTCGGCCCACTGGAAGTCTTCGGCAAGGCCCGATCCGTGCAGTACGTGGTGGTGAAGATTCCGAGACTGCTTCCGTTGTGTCCTCTGAGGATTCCATCTCCTCAAGAAGTACCTCCGATCTCTCCAGCATATATTCAAAAGGTAGCAGAGGTGGGGAATCCGACCATGAAAGTGTCCTCTACAGGACCACAGATGCTTACGAACGGGCCCAAGAATCTGAGGTCAGCTTCCCAGCTGGTGTGGAAGTTGAGGTTCTAGAGAAGCAGGAAAGTGGATGGTGGTATGTCCGTTGGGGAAATGATGAGGGATGGGCACCTACTTTCTACTTGGAGCCAGTCAAGCATACCCAAAACCCTGGTGTACAAGATGGCCCTCTTGTTGATCTTGGTAGTACCAACAAGTCCAACAGCCTCGAAAAAAATGAGCAGCGTGTTCAGGCCCTTAATAACCTAAACCAGCAGAACCTGAGAAGTATGAGCAACCCTAGCCCACCAATCCCATCCAAACCTCCAGGGGGTTTTAGCAAACCAACCTCAATGCTGAATGGTTCAGGCGTGCGGATGAGGAACGGTGTCCGTCAAGCAGCAGTTCGACCACAGTCAGTGTTTGCATCTTCACCACAACCTCTGAAGGACACCAATATCCATACAGGGTCTTTGAGAAGAAATGAATCACTGGGTGCAGGCGATCATTTGAGGTCCACAGGCGGTGTAAGACGAAACTCCTCCTTTACTGCCGTTCGACCGCAGGTGGTGACCGATGTACGGGTCAGGTCTGGGACCACCATTAAAGCACCCGCCGGAAGTTCAAGCCCCTTGATTGCCCAGAGAAACGGAATTCCAATCTCTACAGTAAGACCCAAGCCCATTGAGAAGACACACCTCATTCACAACAACCTTAGAGAGGTTTACGTATCTATCGCAGACTACCGTGGCGACGAAGAGACCATGGGTTTCTCGGAGGGCACTAGTCTTGAAGTTTTGGAGAAGAATCCAAATGGATGGTGGTACTGCCAGGTTCTTGATGGCTTACAGGGACGTAAAGGCTGGGTACCATCTAACTACCTGGAGAGAAAAAAGTAATTGCCCAAAAATGTTTTAAACATGCACAATTGTAAACAAATTGTAAAAAGACGAACTGACTGAAGGACTTTTGGTTTGAAAAAAGAGGGACAGAGCCTTTAAGAAAGGAGTTTACATTAAAACTAGAGTAATGCAGGTGAATGTTTAGCAAAATACCTGCCGTAACTTTATGCCAAATGGGTGCCTTCGTACATTTTCACTGAATGTTAAGAGGAATCGGTCAAATACCAGTGAAGCAACGAAAATACCAAACTTCAACTTAGTGCCATAGGCCTACAAGTACAGAAAGCAACAACTTATTTTTGTTACAACTAATACCAGAGAGAAAGACCATTTCAGCATAGGTGCATAACCAAAAGTGCAAATCCAATCTTAAGCACTTGAAAACAAGAAATTCCTGTTTCAAAATTTTTGAACAAAAAAGCCAACATTAAATGTTATCTTAGCATTGAGTACGCTCGAAGAAACGAAGCATAACTTTGTCGTTTTTTTTAAAACTATCCTTTAAAAAAAAAAAAAAAAAAAAATGTTTTGTGTTGATGTTTGTGTTATATCTTCCTTAGAGATGTATTTCTGCTTTCTTGTAACATCCTAACACATCGAAAGTTCACAGAATCATATCCTGTCCTGATGAGTTGCAGGTCATTATTGTTTAAGTCTCTTTAGTCTTCCCCATTCTTTAACCATGCACAGGCCAAAATAAATAAAATATGTTAAAGGAAAATAGTCTGTGAAAGCTACATGCATAGATCACCTCATGCCCAGTTAATTGAGTTTAAACTCAAGTTTAGTTTACAAACGCATCTGTTTATATTAGGAGGGTAGACAGCTTCAGAGGATATGACTTTAGATATCGCTGCTCTGTGTGTGATAAATCTGTTCATTCAAGAAATCAGGACTGGAAAATCTTTTGTTTTGTTTAGAATTTTATCCCAGGGAAGCACAGACATGAAGTTGAGCCCAAAATGTGATCACACCAAAGAAGAATTACAAACGCATTTGCAAGTTTGTTTTAGAGTTAGTATTTATTTTATGGGTACAAATAAATACAGTGTATTCAGCAAAACCTAAATGAGGTTTCAGAACTGAGAACAAAGTCTATTTAATTGTCATATCTGGAAGCACTTGATTTTTTTTAACCCAAAGAAAAGCACATTAATATGCAAGGATAATTATACTTTACGATATTGCTGGGCAGTATTGAATCTGAAGTTAGTCAATAAGCAGTTTAAACTACTATCAGTGTTTCAACAAAGATATTAAAATAATTCACAAACTTTACCGTAGTCCGATAGTCCGATCTCTAATTCTCTTCTTTATAGATGTCTGGGGAATGAATACTTCCCCCACTTATCCAATGAAATAATATTCACTAACAGCATCAAACAATTGATGTTCAAGACTGCTGAAATATTTTTCTAATGAATAGTGTGAGCTCTTAAATGAGTTTAACGCTATTTTTATTTGATTTAGTTTTCTGCTGGACAGTATTTTAGTGTTAAACAGTTAAAACATTACCTGCTAGATTGCAGTATTCTATTAAGCAGAAAAATTGTTTATTTTGTCTTGTTTGTTGGTTGTTGTGTGATCACACATGGACAATAATGATGAATGAAGTCGTTCATTTGTTGTCAATCAATGCATTTGAGCTTTTACTTGAATGCACTGGTTTAAAGATGCAGTGTGCTTCATCAGCATATAATTTATTTTTCTTGTATTTATAATTTTATATGTTTTTAATACTATTTTTAGAAGATTCCATTTTATTGTCATTTGACACTCTCTTTAAAACTTGAATTCCTGGTAGTTCTGTAGAAATTGGCTACTGCTATATTCTGAGCTGGATGGTTTTATTTATTTTTTTGTCTATTATGAAGGCCCTAGGAACATTTCTTGTGAACATTTTCACATCATTTTTAAAATCAGAAATGCATTTTCAATCAAGCTGATTGCTGCACCTTTAGCAACTATGGACACTTCCTTTCTCGTTATTGATCCACATATAATGCCAGATTATTTAAACCAAACAATTTTTATTTCATTATAACATCATCCTATCACTACCAGATTTTTTTTTTTCTAAACACTCAATCAATCAATCAATCAATCCCATTTAAAAGCCAGCAGTAAAATGGGAACGATCAAATGACATCACATTTTTTAATAAAAACAGCAGGGCTCTGTAGTTAAATAGTATATGTGGATCCCAAATTGTGACTGGACCAAATTTGATTTAAATGTATTTCGTTTAAATTTTATTTAATAAAAAAAAAAAAAAAAGCAATAATGGGATTTTAAAGTTGTAATTTGGGTGATTTTGTTTTTTAACTTTTCAATTTGAAAATGAAAATCAAGCCATTGCACTCAATTGCAACTCTCTTTTTGACGATGGCATTATAGAAATGTGTTGATTCACTGCAGTGCAGCGCTCGTGATGGATGTTGCTTAGCTCCATTAACACTCTGCTTTTTCTTCATTTGCGCCTATACGATTTACAAGGGAACTGTTACGTGTCAAACTAGTTCTTATATTACTTGTGTATCTGCTAGCTTTGTTTTATATGTTCTTTATTTATTTAAATTTTAATGCTTTTTTTCAGGAATAGTATTGTGTTTTACTGTTTTTTTTTCTTTCTCCTGTACACTTTTGACATTACTCAGATGGAATGAGGAAATGTGCAATACAAAAACAGGCATCTCACCAGTTAAGAACCACAGCATTGGAGAAATCTTTGTTTTTACTTCTAATCCTGACAATTTTATGTCAAATAATGCCTGTTTTTGTCCCATCATTTTTTTTTTTCGAAGTTAAAATATATCAGTGTGTACAAATATGTTATGCTGAATGTTAAAATGCCCTGATAGATGGATACCTTCAGTCTGACGGATTTCTGCATTCATAACATTTATCTACTAAACCGCATCTTGCTTTAAGGGGTTTTGTGACCTCACAGACCCATGGTGAATCAGTATGGAAATAATAGGGAAGCATGGGCATATCTAATTCTCTGAGGCATATGACAGATCAGCCTGTCAAATTACAAATTTGAGATGGTGGGGTGAATCTATCAGCAGCTATACGAGCGCCACACCACACACTGCCAACTTCTCTACATCCGCCCCTACATTCCTCTGTTACCATGGCAAACTCCATCCTAAGTCCCGATAGACATACTGTATCATTGACATTTCTTTTTTCTGTTTAGTCTACTAACAAGTTCATGTTTAGCTTTAGGTTTATTCTGAAAATGCAGGATTAACTTTCCACACCTTAAAATAACGTGGGCTGCATACATTTGCTTCTCTTCCTGTCTGAATTCATTATTATGTGAGCTTACAATGCCTTTGGCAATTGGAATGCTTTTACTGAGAGTTTGAACGCAAGAATGAAGAATTTGACTTTGGTTGAAAATGAGGAGGGTTATGAGCGACTGTCTTTGAGTTTCTGGTCAAGAGAAGGCTTTTATGAGAGGTGAAATATCTTCACCTTTCTTTAGTTAAACAGGCCCTTTCACATCACTATAGTTTCTTGCTTAATGCTGCGGTTTCTTTTCTGTTTTCCTTTTGAATAATCACATTAGGATTTATGTGTTTGTTGAAAAATGTACAGGATATATTTACAGGAATGTCCCAGGTTCTGTGTTATGTTGTTAAAAATTATTTCAACCAAAGGATCTCTCTCTAATTATTTCGTGAGTTACAGTGATTTTGTATTGATTTGAAACAATGCAATTTGGACAGAGACATTTTTTTTGGGTGAAAAGTTTCACCTTCGAAGACTCAAATCCGAAGTGCAATGGATTTGTACTGTATGATGTAATTCATACAGAAACGTACAATAAAATGTTTTTTAAAAATGTAATGTTAATTTAAAGTGGACAACATGATTCGTACAGAAACTGAGTTTGTATAGAAAAGTTAACATGGAGGTCCTCATTCATAAATTCAAAAGTACACAAATTTGTATGTTTGTGTGGATGATTCATATGGAAACACGCAAACATACAGAAAAGTAAAGGGATGAATCTCTATCTTTAGGAATTTAAAGATAAATTAATTTGTATGTTGTGATAGCATGAAGGTCCACCCTCATGAATTCAAAGGTCGATGTATTTGTGATTCCTATTGAAATTTTTTTAAAAAGTATGATGATCCAAACCTAACCATCAGTGGGTTTAACCAGATTAGAGAGAAATGTTGTATAATGAAATTATTATTATGAACTGCAAGAATGTGTTGGTTTTCAAAGTACACAGCACTTACAGTAGTATTGAACCTGGAACAGCTCCTGAATCGAAATAGAAGAACGTTATAGACTGCGGGTATTTTTCCTGTTTGTTTGGTGTATTCTGTGGTGGTTTGTGCACGGGAGTTTTTAAACGGTGGAAAGTGAAGGTGAACTGAGGGAATGTTTGTTTATGATGTTTGGTTAGGAGGGAATCCAGTCAGGTAAGGTTAGGCGTGATTAAACCGCTCTAATGGACTTGAAGAAGTTTGCCCGTGGAAAGAAAAAGCAAAGCTTTTTATGATAATTAGCACTTCAGAAAAGCTTCCCGCTAGCAGCAGCTCATTATGATGTCACCGTGGCACTGCATTGTCATAACAGGGCTAGCGAAGCGCAGCGCTCTAGAAACACACAGTAGTTATTTCTGCTGGAAAACTGACTGCAACTTCATTCAAGCGAGCGGCCTAGGCCATTGTTTCTCAAAACATGCTTGAGTACACATGCTGAGGTTTAGAAACTTGCAAACGGATACATCCACCCCAGCTCGCTGCTGCAGACCTCTTTATAACAATTAAAAAGTTGCTGACAGAATGTGTAAAAGAATAGGACTGCTAGTCTTCAGCTCACCCACCGCGGTGTCAGGAGTACAAGCGCGCTGTGAAATCACATTACCCGAGTGCTCGGTTAATTACAGATGCTTGAGAAGAGCGCAGTGAATACAAATGTCACACTGATTGTGGATGTCGAGCTGCCGGGGGCTCGGATCAGATGCCGAGATAGATTGATCGTGTCTCTAATGGCTCACAGCATGTCGAGATGTATTAACATCATCAAGAGGAATCATTTGAGCTTCCTGCGTCAGCGAATGGCTTGATTTACTGAGGCGTCTATATATGTCGTGTTGGTGTACAACAGAAGTTGTATGAATGTACGTGATCGATTGCATCCGATGTCAGGGCTGAGAAATTCATGGAACAGGAAGTTACAGGAAGCAACCTGTGACTAGTTATATTTTGATCAATATTTTCATGCGACCTCACCTGGATTGTTAGAAAGTAGGCCTGTTTTAGGCACGGATCGTGGGTGGAGAGAGTTGAATGTGTGCTAGTCGTGATGCATGAAGTGTTTGAAAGGAGTTTGGTAGGTTTTATTTATCTTTTTCTATGTTCATTTGCATTTTTGATCAGATGCATTAGCGAATGGTGTTAGGCGGCAGCCGGGTGTGTTTATGTGTTCACTTTGATGCGAACAAGTGCAGAAAGGGAACATGCTGCGGCGGTCTAATCTCTTGCTGTTTTCTGTCCCTGTCTCTGCTCGGCTGTCTGTACTAATTACCATTCCTCTCCTCTTAATTAACAGTAGTGAAAAAAAAAGCATGTGGAGCCATTAACATCTTGCTTAAAAGAATGTTTTAATGAGTGTCACTCTGAAATTCACATTTCTTGAGGTAACAGTCTGCTTATAAGGCTTTTTATTTATTTATCTTTCCTAAATATGATCTTATACATGTAAATCATGTATTCTTGGGGCAGTCTTTGAACTATTTCAGAAATACTTTTTAAAAATGTACTCCTCGAGGGATTTTTCAAACAAAGTTGAATTCTCAGACAGGAAGTGAAGATGCCTACGATAAATAATATGCCACAATGTTTCTGTGTTACAGACCATTTGGTGTAAGGAATGTTTGGCTAGATATTTGCAAAACCCTCTTGTCATATGATATATTAAAAAGTGTGCTATTGGACATTGAGAAAAGGCCTTGCATTGATATTATTCAGCGCTCAGCCAAATCTACATTTTGTATGCATTTCTTTGAAAGATCTAAAGATCTTCAGCTTTTAATTTTCAGCTTTTTTTTTACTTTATGTTTTGTTTTTGTACCTTTTTATGTTTACATTGTATCTTGCATTGTTCTAAAGGAAAACACAATAAAATGTATCCTCCTTGTTCTTATCTCATTGTCATGCTTTGGTCTACATTTAGCAGAGAACATTCATCTTTCAAATGCAGAGATTTAGGAGTCAGGTGTCAGGGAGTCAAGAATTTAGGGATCATGTCACCATTTGTCTTTTTCAGTTGAACAGGATTGAGCAATGGTAGTAGAAAAAAAAGCATGCATATTAACATACTACTCTTACTATTTCTGCAGTATGTATTACAGTATTTACCTAAACATGCACATTTCTGTTTGCATGGCATGAATGACCCAAATGACATTTGCCAAACTGTAGACTATAACATTGTAGAACATAATATTTCACAATGCAGTGCTACAATATTGGCTTTCCTATTTCAGTGGAGTAAAATTACTGTGATTGTTAACCTTGTTTTGACTTTTTTTAAGTGGAATGCCGAGTTACTGGATAAAATTCAATAAAGAACATTTAAAAATAACATTCATTTCTAAGATGATAACTAGACAGCATTCGTGTGTGTGATGGGACCATGTAATAGTCTAAAGGTTATGCTCTGCAAGCATAAAGGCTTGCCTGCTAACATAACTCTTGTTATTGCTGCAGTAATAGGCTACTCAGCTTTTGTACTGTATGCATATAGTACACAGCAGTCATAACTCACAAGTGGAATACTGAATCCAACTTGATGGATGAATTTTCCTCTGGTAAAAGAGCACTGCAGTGATTATATATTTTAGGGCAGTGTGAAAGTTAATCACCCTGGTTTATTGACTTTTGGATTAATGCAGAAAATATGACAGACAAAAGTTTACTATTCTTTGAAGTTTTGATAGTCAGGAACATAGCTACAAATTTTAAAAAGTCTGTATGACAAAAAACAACAAAAACAGCTATACATGAGGTCGAAACAAATTCATTGTTGCATGACTTTTTCAGTTGATGATGTTTCATGTCCCTGAAACAAGTAGTCACGTTTTAAAGTTTTAAAACCAAAACGTATCCTATATTAGTTATCTATTTTATAAATTAGAATAAAATATGAATGAAAATGTCTTGAAGTCCTTATGTCAGTCATTTAACCAAAAACCCACTGAATTAAAGACGGAAGTGCACATGCTAAAATGCTAATTGGTTTCTGTGTTTTGGCCTCTCTTCATCCCTTCAGCGCTCGATGCCAAGGTCGTTAATTTCCAAGGATAAGCAAGAATAAAGCTTACCTAGAATGAAGTGTAGTCTAAGCATCTGCCAAAAGCATCAGTGTAGGCTTCAATGCAAATAAGTTTATTAAAGTCAGATATTCCGTTTCGTTTCAATGAGTAGGCAATTAATTGACGTCCATTCCTTTTCCCGCAGAAAGATGCCAACACGTGGTGGCCCACTGGTCACGTGACTGTTCTAGACGCGCCATATTTGAATGTGTTAATATATTTTCGACTCGTAAAATGGACAGGATGAGCAAAAGGTGATTTATTCTTTTAAACAGGGATAAGTACAGTAGCCTATCTGACAAGTGTACAATTGTTAGACGAATAACGTAATAAAAAGCTTTGGACATAAAGCTGTGTGTTGACTTTAAAGCTACAGAAGGACTTGTGAAGCACATGCTTTAAAGTGAATTCTCAGTTTCTACACGTTGTGCTGAAACATATCTAATGTAAAGTTACTCAATCAGTTCTAATTGTTTGTGAACGCTTATAACCGTCACATGAGGGATATACTGTACATTTGATTAGAAAAAGTAGAGCTGGAGACAATAATTTTGTCCACTAGGGGGCAGCCTTAAACAAGCTTGAACCAACATTGCAATTGACTAAATCTAGATGAAATAGTGTGTTCACAGTGGGTTGTCGCCCTGGTTGGTCTCAGAAACCCTTAACTATGAGGAGAGATCTTCATCCTCCTCCTCTCAGCTCCAGAGCACCTCATCAAAGACACCTTTCATCCTTCATCATCTACACACCTCTGATCTCAGGCATGTCAAGTGCTACCGTTAATCCACCTTGAATGTTTGATTCAGGGTCAGGTTGCCATCATGGTTCATGCTGTATATTTTCAGACTTAATTTTGAATTGATTCTTGGTCAGATGCGGTGACGTATAGATCACTTCATAGGAGGTGCAGTTGAAGCATTCATCACTTATTTAAATGGTGGGAATTGTGTTACAGAGGCGTAAAATGAAACGCACTTGAAGCACAATTGTGTCATAAATATTTCAGTTTTAAAACAGAATAGACACACCGCTTGCTGAAACGCATCTGCAAAGTTTATTGACAGTCATCATTGACTCAGACAAAACAAAGATTCATAAACTGATCACAGACTTTTAAGAAGAAAAGAAATCTGAACATTGGTTTGAGTCAAAAACTGAATGCCACAATAAGCGGAGACATCTCTCATGACTAATTCACTACTGACCTCATGGACTCTATGAATCAATGATTCAATCAGCACAGCCCTTGAATGAACCCTGGGAAAGAGGAATCATCTTTTTGATTCAATATAGTTTGGTCCCACTGTTCACCAATGGGTAATGAGTGAACGAAACGCACTGAAAACAACAATTCCTAGGATAAAGAAAAGCAATTCCAATCATTTTTAAAAACATGTATGTATATATATATATATATAATAAGATAAAAAAAGCTTCTGTTTTTATCACCATTGAAAAAATATTCAGATTTTATCAACATTGAAATTATTTAAGGTTGGGGTGATAATTTATGCAATCCCTGATCCCATTTGTTTTTACTTCACAAAACATTAAACTTTTTTTCCTGAAGCAAACAAAATTATTGGCCGTTGTGCTAATATGGCTGTTTTTGTTATATCTAGAGCTTTGATTAAAAATCATTCCAAAACAGGAAAGCTAAATAAGGTAAATAACATTTACCACAGAATCTGCAACACACTTCTGATTCAACACATCGTACTCTACACGCGGTACATAAATAAAGTACATTACAGGGTCGACAACAATCAAAAGTGATCCAACTGTGGTGTAACGGTAAGGACTGTCCTCTGAAGGTGGAGTATTAAGAATGTCAAATAAATGATCCCATTCTATAGTGACTTCATTACAAGCATTTAAATGATAGAAATGTAGGGTAAGATCAGTACACTTATTCAAACAGGATTCATTTCATTTTGTCCAAATATCAACAGAAAACTGGTACAATTTTTTCAAAACAAATTACAATCAAATTTTATAAAGTGACAGAAACACAAAGATTGCCCTTAAATTACACCTAAATTGTGCAAAAGACATAAAATACAAAACTGGGGTGAAAAAAAAAAAACATTAGGGGGGAGAATATTGATTTTTTTAAAGTGACAGAAATTATTTTTTTTTAAAAAGTGCAAAATTTGTTTGATGGAAAAACTTCGTCAATTTGCTGTTTTTTAAAAGGTTTGTAAAAAAAATCTTTAAAACAAACTAAACAGAAATATTGGGCATTTAGGACATTTTCAGAACCTCAGTTCAGTAAGATTTCACCATAAATAGACATCCCAGAAGAAAATACGCTGCCAATGAAATCATAAAACACCTGATATCAAAGGAGGAAGCGTACATAATCTTTAGTTCATCTTGCTCCCAACAAAAAGCTGGTTATGATTGTTTACTGCGAAGCCCCTGATTCTCAACTGCTCACAGCTTTTTGGGTACAAGAAAACCAGCACAAATTTCAAGAAATACACTTCCGTATAAACCACAGAGGACTGACAAACTATACAATCATAATTTCGGTCCGATAATTCAAAAAAAGAGGAAAAATAATAATCATAATCATAAAAACAAAGCGCTATAGCAACACCTCAGATACAGCTATGCTAATAGGTTCTTCTAATTAACATAAATTAACATTCAAAAGTGATCACCACTTCAAACTAAAGAGTAAAACTCTTAACAAAATATCCTGTCAAGACTGACGGGACATTTTTTTCGACACGGTGTTAGCATTGCCTGAAGGAGAGCTGGCTAATACTAATAGCAGCATGAATTTAAGCGCCAGTCATCACGATTGCTTTACACAAGCTAACTGGCTAGTTATGAACAATATTAGCCCGCAGTCCATTGTAGTTCACTGATATTACTCTTGAGCTGCTTTAACATCCACACGCACACAAATGCACATCGTTGTGTCCTCTTTTGCTTTTTTGCCATCAATAGAAAAATGTGATCTGGATTTCTAAAAAAAAAGTTGATTATGGATTTTGTGGGATATTCAAGTGAAGTTTATAGGGGAACTAGAACCAAACCTGCTCCTGCTGACCTGATTACAAATGATCTGTCACATTATCTAACCTCACCAATCTCATGAAAACATGGTCTCATCACATTTCAAGATTATAAAGACAATGAAAGACAAGCACACACAAATGCACAATTAAGCATATTTCCCACAATTTGCTTTCCATTTTTTTGGTGATTTTTATTATAGATTGTCATGATTGTATCTGTTTAAATTATTTTAATACAAACAAAAAAACACAATTTTGACTATACCACATTATTGTTCTTCAGTGTGCAAACTTTGCGCAACAATGGCCATTTTTATTTGAATTAAGAGGGAATATTTGCTTAATTGTCGTAAATGCAAATGTTAAATATATCATTGCCTTTCAATCAAAATGCAAATTCCTATTTCTTTCTTTAGATTTTTGAGGTGAAATATGAAAGACGAAATTTTTACCTTTACAATATAAAACTTGTATTAACTTCATAAGGGATGTAGTTTATCGACCAATGGGCAATGATACAGCAGCAGCCCTTTCTAAACCTTAACTGTCTTTAAATGACCTAGAGAAGGGTGCAGTTGTAAAGCTTAAAAAAAAAGTCTGCTGTCAAATGCTGCTTTTAACATGAATATGGCTTAGAGGGGGGTCAAAAAGAAATGGATCATCTTTCTGACCCCACTTTTTTCTTTCTGTATGCCAGAAGGAACATTGGAGACGGCCTGTTTCCCAAACATATTCCATTTTAATCAATTTGCTATTTCATCAGTGGCCTGTGCTTGCTATTATCCCCATAAACACAATTTTTTTGGCCTTCAGAAACCGCTGGCGGTGGGGGGGCTGGGAGAAATATGGATTAACTGGGCAAATCAAATATCCTCTCACCACAAATGACTCTTTCATTGGTTAATGCCTCAAGGCTGTTTTCCTTCTTCCTAGATTTTGCTCTCCATGGCAACATTGCAATTGCTTTTGCAGAAAACCAAGAGTGTGCGTGTTTGAGTCGAGAACAAGTTCGCAGTAAATCAAGGTTTGATTAGGCCAACATGTTTTAGGGTCATGAGATGAGGTGCTCTACTTCTCTGTGGCGATCACATTTCCCAGCATTGTTGGATCAATTGAGATATCCGATATTAATGTTCTTTAAATGAGTTGTTATATAACTGGATATATGTTTACCTGCCACATAACTCATTGGTTAATCGTTCATGTGTATTGTTTTAACTAATTATATCTCTTTAATTATACCACAATGTCCTGCTTCTTGAACGCACGCAAAAGCATAATTATAGCGGCTCATTAGCTGACTTCACCTGCTACCTACCAAAGCTTCATATTACATTACCAAACACATGATCAAATAGTCATCAATGCACAAAGACCTCCAGATCAACTCACTTTATAGCATGTAGTACGGGCAAGCTGTCGGTTACACAACTAGCAGGAAATGGTGAGGTATGAAAAGCACTGTACCTTAATATCAGTCTTTCTGCCGCTGTCTCAGCCCAGCACAGACAAAAATTGTGAAACACTGAGACATTTTAGTATGAATTTCAATGGTGGAAGTGCCTTAGCTGGTCTGACTAGACAGGACAGCAGAAGGAAAAAATAATAGACTGTAACACCACCTATTGAATATGATTCCAGCTTTAAAGGATACGCAGCTATGCTATGAATGAAGGTAGAAGTGCAACCTTGAATATCTCCTGCGTCACCTGAAATGTCCTGAATTTGATGAGATACTGTCTTACGTCAGTTAAAAAGCCAGATGCTTCTAAAAAAGCAGCAACATCACTGGTTACCATAGCAACAGAGACTTGAGCATGAAATACAAAAGACCTTTGTGAACGGATGCCTGAGCCTTGAAGGTTCAAGGGTTCAAAAGTCATCGCCATGGGAAAGGAGACCCATGCAGTGCCAGAGCGAGTCCCTGAACTGTGACACCAACCCTCTCTTGAAACAGAGATCTATTAGAGATCCTTAATGGCCCTTATGAGACTTGGGTTTGGGGGGGGTTAGGGGGCCCCCTAAGTGCTCCGGTAGGTTTTTATAATGTCTTTGATAGCTCTCCTACAGATAGGACAGCTAGCGTTGGCCATTTTTTTGAGGCGGAGACCGCAGGTGTAGCAGAGACACATGTGTCCGCAGGCGTAGATGACCGTGTCCACTGTGTTTTCATAGCAGATAGAACACTCGTCCTGCCATGAGCCTGAGGCAGATGGGAAGGTGGGAGATTTGGGGAGACTGACGGGCGAGTTGGGTGTTGTTCCTGTGACAGGAACAAAAATAACTGATTACCATTCAGTCTTTTAGAATTGGAGCAGTTATGAATAACAGTATGTCTGAACATACAGACCTTCAGTGGAGCTGCAGAAGGCAGCAGAACAGCCACGTTCATTGAAACTGGGTTCCGGGCTTCCACCACACAGGCCTGAGGGCGAGAGGGGTGAGGCAGAGGGCGAGCCAGGGCTGGATGGGTCACGAGCATCACCCAAGAAAGTGGAGCCTGAAAATGTACATAGTATATAAACAGGTGAGATTTTTTATTTTCTTTCAGTTCAGTTTAAAATGTATAGTTTAGTTCGAAACGTAACCTAACTGTGTATTTGGTTAGCATGGTTAAATTGACTATGATTGTAATGGCACAAACATTTCAATGAAACTCTGTACGTAAAACATGGCTTCCAACCTGAAGACGTGTGCTTAGTCTCAGATATTGTGTAAAGTAAATCATTGCTTTAAAAATGATTAGATTAGATGGTCAGTGAACATTAGGAATAATATTCAAAAAAGCCTATGAAGCTGTCATTGCAACTCTTCAAAGAACTACATGGAACATAATGCATAATGGCACAGGTGCTGCATTTGTGAATATTATGGTACATCATTCTGGCTGCAGAAGCTTAGGATGGAATCTGAATCTGACACCTATAAAGACCATGATGGCCTGAGACTGTTAACAGATCTGGCATTCGGGCAACCAAATGGGTAAGCCACCTTGTATTACCCAGCATTTTAACAGCAGACATAATCTATAAAGTTTGAATAAATCAGAAAAGCAATTCTCTTAGTGAGAGATCACCATTAGGAACACGTATTGACTTATTCACTGAACTGCCAATAAATTCAGCCTACTGATTGGTTGCTCATATAGTAACAAAAATGCATTCTCAGTTTTGAACTAAATAGTACTTTAAAATAAGTAAAAAAATATTGATACCTTTGTATGATACCAATGCATGATTAAATATTGTGTATATGGAACAATTATTGGAGGGGTGGGGTCTGTTTAAGTTTTAATAGAATTGTTAATGGAATCATTAGGGAAGTCATTAATTGGAATTTCAATCTGTGCTGGACTCATTAATTTCCTTACAATTTCCAACCTTAACAAGGGCCATGGTAAGTTTTCTGGGCCTTTTTATGTAGTCTGTAGAGCTGAGACTGAATTAAATTGAGCTGACCTCATTTCCAGTTTACTGGAACTTCTGATATGTCTGTGTGAATTAGAGGGAGAATTGGCTGAACTGAAACTAACCTGAAACCCTCTATTGAACCTAAAACCCATGAATACATGATCCTCTGAGGTCTATATGTGTGCTGTGTGCATATACTGTAGATGAGGTTCCCCAAGGGCTTGTTTTAGGTCCGTCAGTGGTTTGATTTACACGTGTGTGCTCTTTGCTCACATGTTTGCATACAGTATGTTAGTCCTACAGTGTGATCCTTTATTAAGATGGAGACAGGGTGAGGGGTCATATATGAGGTGGGGTCCATTGAGCGCGATCCTTTGTGAGTCTGACATGCCACTCCACCTTCCTGTCATTCCACACATAGACATATCATAAATCCCCTTCTGTAGGCCTCAGCAACTGGCCCTGGATCACAAGGGCCAGGCCTCTTCAAGAGCATCTCTACTAGATTAACAGGGACACATGAACAGCTGAGTCTCTCTAACCTCAACCCGTAGAGGGAGAGACTTCAAAAAAACCTATTAGAGAAAGTCAGACCTCCTTAAAGCCTTTTGTCATGCGTAAAATGAACACTATGTGCAAACATGGCAGAAAGGCTTTTCTGTATTTTGAATACCAAAAGGGTACATTGTTCAGCTGTCAAGTAATTCTGTTTATGCTTAAATAAAGTGGTGAGCTGCATGTCTTCACATATGTCCTATATTAGGGGTCTCAGATTTAAATTATTGGTGGCTACTAGGAGTAGTGCACTGCATGAACATTGAACATTGACACTGATTTCAAAACTAGTATAATTCATATGCACAGTTTCTGTTACATTACTGTAAGCATGCGTTCAGAAATGAGTTACTGTACTGTAGCTAGCAGACACCTGCAATACATTGCAGATAAACTGGGACTGAAGAGAGCATGTGTACATGCATGTGTTTGTGCATTTCATTTATTACAACTAGATTTAATTAATGTCGTTGCAGGGAAATACAATTTAACTGACATACCAACAATCAATATTTGCATAATAAATTGTGATTCAGTCTTCTTCCTTGAATTGATTTCCATTCTGAATTGTAACTCATCTTTCAGGCGGCTCTCTTTATTACATGGCTATCTTTATTACACAGCTCTCTAGAAAACTTGATTTTCCAGATCAATCATGACATCAATCATGGATTCTCCTGATCAGCCATTGCCAAGTTATTTTGTGAACTAAAATGGTAATCTACTTACAAATTAGTAATAATATATTGATTATCATTGGTATAATAATTATCATAATTTACCTAGAACCAAAACCTAAACCCTAAGCTTACATAAAACTTCATTCTTTTGCAGTCTTGCAAGCTGTTATTTCTTCCAGGTTCCCTCATTTTTCATGTCTTCATATTATATTCCCTCTCCCGTTACTGTTGAATGAGCTCAATGAGACCATTTTCTAACAAGTAAATTGTTATTACAATGACATTTTGAATCTTGAAAGAACAAAAACATTATGCTAAGAGGGGAAATAGGAATGAGAAATAGAGAGAAGAGATGTAAACGAGAGAAATGCTCTCAAATGAATGTTCTCAAATGAAGTGTGAATCGCCCACTCTCCTCTTCACTTTCTCATTTCCTTTCCTTCAACGCATGCTAATGAGATGGGGTGAGTGCGTAGGTGGAGGGAGGGGAATGTACTTCCAGTGACACAGACATCTTGGAGAGTGCATACAAAGCTAACAGAGGTCAGAGACCACCCACACAACCTCCTGTAATACTTCCTGTTTTTAGCGGTGTATGTTTTTGTGTGCACGTACTTTGTTGAGTTCAAACATAATTGGGAGCGCGTCAGCTGCAGGTGCGTGGGTGAGACCTGGAGCACTGTCTGGTATTCTGAAAGGTTACTGGAGTCTGCTTGTATTTTTGGTGTCAACAAAATTGAAGTGATTAAAATCAAATAAAGCTTTGAAATGAATCTTGTTGATACCAACAAAAGCCACAGCATAGGTTTTGTAAAGTTCTTAGAGGTTATATCTTTTTCTTCTCCTCTAAAGAAGAAAATGCATTTTAGAGGCCTAAGCATGTTTCAAAACTCTGCACAACTTTGCACATGTATCAGAAGTTGCAATTCTGGAATACAATGTCCAATCAGTCCTAAACTTTATAGGTTTGATAAGAGGTCTGGCCAGACAACATGCACATGCCAATATTCAGTTACAGTAATAGTGCTACCTGCTGACAACAGGAAATGGCACGTTTTACAATGTAATGCACTCCCTGCAACATATTAATATATGCCATCAAGCTCCAAACATGCTTTAAACATACTAAACCGTTCTAGAAACATATGGCTAAAGGGGGTTGCACACCGGACGAGAAGCGCAGCGCCACGCCGCGCCATGTGTTTAAAATTCGAACACATTGTTTTCTATGGGTGTACGCACACCGGCGGCACAATTCGGCGTCTGTCCGCGGCGCCCAGCTACGACTCAAGACGCTGTTCAAATTCCTGCCGC
>JAUCNO010001532.1:161344-187057 GCA_032353835.1 Enteromius viviparus | reverse complement strand
GGGAAAAAACCTCAGACGCCTGAGGTTAGGTAATCGCGGGAGTTAAAACCTCGATATCGATGCGATAAAGGTTAATCCTGCAGCCCTACTCCAGGGTAAGATTTATATACCAGATGAAGCCTGGTATATACTTATACACAAGAAAGAAAAAAAAAAAAGTTTTGGTGCAGGATTCTTTGCTTGAAAAGCTAATTTTCAGCAGGAGGCACTTGATTTAAGTGCTTTTTTGGTTATTTTAAGAAAAAAATAAATAACTGTATGAACTCTCTAAAATGTTCTTTTATTTTCCACAGAAGAGAAAAAGTCCCACAATCTGAAACCACATGAAGTTTGAGCAGAAGAACTTTAAAATCAAGTGACTTTTAAGCATTTTCCCCGCCGTCCTACCTTCAATGGAGGCGGCGTCCACCATCACTCGCTGCATGAGCACGGGCTCAGAGCCAAAATCAAACACCACGGTCTGCCGAAAGGTTCCGAAGATCTCTGTACTGAAGGAGACCACCACAGTGTAAATGCAGTGGTCCATGCCATTCTGCACCAGGCCAGCGGCGCTCCACTCCTGACAGCCGCCCTCAAACACCTCCTGGGGCACCTGGGTAGATGCGTCCCCGGCCGAGACCGCCGTGACTGAGAAATGTGGCCGGTTGGCGTCGTAAAGTAAAGCTATACGGTGCAGCGTCCGGACCGGCTGTTTGTGACAAAACAAGTCTCTGTTAGAAATGTATTCCTGGAGATTGATTCAAACCCTTCTCCACGATCACTAACAACTTTTAACACTGCTTTATCAGACATTACACATTACAAAACACCCACACCGGGTTACGATTTTGATAATGTACAGTGGCTCATGTTTATTCAACGAAGTCAAAGCCTTTGTATTTGTGGCGGTTAGTTCTTATATTGTGCTGCAATGCCACAAATATGATTTTGCATTGCCTTTGAATACATGATCTAATTGGAAGATATTTTCTTCAAACAAATGACCACGCTGTAGTTTTTGAAAAGAGATTACCCAGACCTTGCAGAAGAGCGTGAATGTCCAGGAGTGAGATGATTTCTTGGTGCTGACGGTAATTGAGAGATCTGAGCTGTGCTCCACAGTAACTCCATCCACACAGTCGTTCATCTGCACGACACGACAAACCATTAAATCAATAGACCAGCAGAAACATCTGCAATAGCTCACAAATAAATGCTTCTGATGTTACAGAGCAACAGCTTGTGAAAATTTTCTTTCTGTAAAAACATTATGCTACGGCAGGGCTGGGCAGCTTGGGTCCTGGAGGACCGGTGTCCTGCAGAGTTTAGCTCCAATCCTAATCAAATACACCTGAAGATCTGCTAATCTATTGCTGCGTCCGAAATCGCATACTGCTTAAGTAGGTACTACATTTAAAATTGAGCATACTACTTGACCGTTAAAACAGTAGGTACTATATAGTATGAATGTGAGTAGTATGAATGGAATTCGGACTTTCGAAGTTTTTTTTCCTGAGGTGCTTACACTTAAAATGAGCCGCTTCTCCACTTTCCGTCATTTTTTAAATATGACGCCTCCTCTCCCGGAGCCTTATGGTATAGGAAAGTGTCCATGGTATGCTTACTACAGAATTCGGCTGGAAGTAGTAGGTCATCCGGGTACTTCTCGCCTACTGAATTTCTAATGCTATGAATTCGGACATACTACTCGCCTCGCATGCTGTTTTTCATGTTAGTAGGGAAGTAAGGGATTTCGGACGCAGGGCAAGCTCAGCCATTCAGTCGAGGGCTGAGCTCAAGGTTAAATGGCTCTACCTACCTGCTCTCTACTACTTACCTGTCTGCCCCTCATCTTGTCTCTTGCTGAGTACGCTGAACTTAAAAAGGAACCTTTTAATCATCGTCAAGGAATCTGAGCACTAAAGACTGTTTGAACACCATTTGAATTACTTATCACTGAAAGGACTTGTTGAGCACGAGAGCACTGGAATTCTGCAGAATTTTAAGTATATTTACCCTTTACTTACCTGTGTGAAAATGTCTGCTGAGTGAAACGTTCTGTTTGCTGAGACTTACCTGAGTTACTTACCTTTAATGATTCCAACCTGTTTGTAAAGTCTGTTTCAGTTACTTACCTTAAGAACTACCCCATGAATGGAGAATTTATGTTATTGTGAATAAATGAACAAATTTGGTTTTACTCAGTTGCCCTGTGATTCCTGAGCTTGACAATATTTAATAAAAAAAACGTATTCATTACATATTATTTATAATATACATTTTTTTATATAAATATAGATGTAAATATCAATGTATACTGTATACATGTGCATTTACATATACATAATAAATATATACTTAAAAACTTAAACTTTTATTGTGGATGCTATTTATCATTTGGCAGCACTTATTGATATAAAAAATTATACTAAAAATACATATTTTGTCTTAAAATATCTGCAATAATTTCATAGATTCTTATTAGCGACATTTTAAACATTATATAAATCAAGAAAGTCTTCTTTACACTGTAACACATTTCTTTCTGATTGTACTAGCAATATTTAAATTTGATTTCTATACCATTTTTTTTCAGTGTATTAAGGAAAATGTGAAAAATGTTTGCGGTGCACATGTTTAGTTGAGGGCTTTTAATGATAAATTTCATTAAGCACCATTTATCTGAAAAAATAATTTTTATTTTGTATATATGCAACGTATTATTTATAGATCTCATAGATGTATAGCACTATTCAAAGGATCAGTAGCCCCTAAAATTTCTAGACTAAACTTGAATTAGTGGTCTCAGTTGAAATAATAAGAAAAAAAGAAACAGTTTCCAAGAAAAACTTTTTGCAAGCTGTAAATCAAAGACTGCGGCTAAAGCCACCGGGAAGCCAGGTGCTTTATGGCATCCCAGAGGCTGGTCCGTCCTAATGCATTTTATTAGAAAGCAAAAAAAATAGTTCCTAGCGGTATTTGCAAAGTAACAGGCCAATAAAACTAGCTGAGATAGACCACTTTGCAAATAAAACTCAGATTCATTTATCTGTATTGATGTGCATTAACAATCCTTTTAAAGCACGTGAATTAGATGCTATTCAGGAGTCACTCACCATCTCTATAAGAAAAACCATTCCAATGCATTAATAAAATGAGGGATAACTCAGTCTTTGCTTTTAAGTGATTCTGTCATGTACTGACGCCATTACAGGCATTTTGCACACATACAGCTAGCGATCAATGGCTTTCAATGGCTCTGAGCTTGAAAGAGGATGATGGAAACGTGGGGGGTTCTGTTCGAAACACAACAAAAGATGCACAAATAGATCAGCGGGAGAGGAAACTCCGATATAGCTCGGTGTCAAAGGTCCAAATGAAATCAGGTGGTTGGAATCAATGGTGGTCTGTGTTTGAATGCTCCAGAGGACAGAGCAGGAAGTGTGAATGGGAGAAAAACATGCCTTTATGAATGATGTCATTGAAATGGGACGGAGAGAGATGCCACTTTCGGAGAAGATGGCTTTTACAGTAATAGATGAGAATTCAATGCACTATTTCAGCTCTAATAAAAACTCAAAGACAGGAGAGCGAAATGCACACAATGCACCGCTGGAGAACATCTATCTCTCTCCGGTCGCGCCAAATGACACCAACATATGAAATGTGTAAAACACGTGAGAACTACAATTCTCATGCTCGCTCTAATAGAGAAAATATTAAACATCATTCTCTCTCAACCTTAGTCAAGCACTCTCCTGCCTCTAGCACATTATTTTAATTTGACTGGTTATTATACTCATGCATATATTTATATATTTAGAGCGGGGGGGATATATAAATTGGTCTTGGGTAGTTTTCCTACTTTGATCTCAAACAGAATTCAAATAAAATATTTTCAACCTTTGTCTGTGTTGAGAAAGCACTCAGAAATATAATAAATTCAGGATTTGGTGGAAGTGTTCGTATTTCCCTCAGTGACGCTGAGTACATTTATTTGGATTATCAGCATTCCGCTAGAGATAAGAACAAAGGCACTTGGAGGTTTACAGTCTTGTTCAAGGTTTTTAAATTCAGAATTAATAATAAGCTGCTGCTAATTTGACTCTGCTTTTGATCCTGGTGAAGTAATTATTTTTGTTCTTATGAACAACTTTGTCTATCATTTGCATGAGATAATAATAACAATACTTTATTATTATTGTAAAAAAGTTACCTATGTGTTTTTTTCTATTAAGTAACATTGTTCTGCTACTTTGAAAGTCACTGCGGTGCATGAGTGGTTGTCAGGGAATTGGTATGCAGTTGCTCAAATTTAAAAGAATTCTGCTTTTTCTTTTTTTATTAAATGCACAAATAATCTTACAGTAAAAACAACTGATTTACACAACATTACCGACCGAATACTACAGGTTTGTACAAATGTATCTATATTGTGATTCTTAAGACCTCTTTAAAATGCAAATTATGACTTTTTTTTATCCCATTTAGGACATTTATGACTTTTTATTACCTAAAATTGAAGTTTTTAAAAACCCACATGGACCCTGTTGATGACCTGCCAGGCAGGGTCATTATAGTTAACAAAAACCAAAACCTTAAAAACGCATTACTTGAAATAAAATAAACACTAAATGAAATACAATAATGTAAACTGATGTAATAAAATAACTAAAAACTTACAAAAACATGTGAAAACTATATAGGCATAAATAATAAAACTAAAAATTAAAACGGATTAAAATTTGTAATACAAAAACTATAACAATATCGAAGCAAAACTTAAATAACAACTAAATGCTAAATATTCCTGCTTTGTATTGTTTTTATTGTGAACCTTTTTATTTATAATTTTGTTCAAGCTATTCAAATGCTGCAGATATAAACACTTGTATAAGGATAGTCAAGGGCAGATTTTCATCAAGTCATTTGTCATTTGGCGACATCTATTTAAGTGCGTGACAAGTGCTGACATGCACACCAAAGGACGCCTTCATCACATTTGCAAACATCAGATCATTGCTTCTTTTTGGAGACTGGCTTTTTAAAAATGCGTTTTCTTGTAAATCAAATCAATGTCAGTTCCAACATATCATGCCACGTCTCTCTCCCAAGGCCAGGGTGACATGAAAACAGCACAGCCTGTGATGTGAGCACCAGGCTACGGGTGACCGTTAAGTGCCTGCACACATGTAAATCAAGCAAATCTTTCCCTACCTCCAGATCCCAGGAGAGGAGTTTGACCGCCGTACCTAGCGGTAGAAGAGCAGCACAGCGAGGTCATTTGGATGCACAGCCGTCCAACGGCTATAACAGGCCCACACTCCTCAGAGAGCCATCAGGATCAGCAAAGGCTTAGCGGTGGAAGCCTGTAACAACAGAGCTCTGTCTCTGTTCATCTAAGAAGAGCGAAGAACAATGTAGCCTCATATTGCTTCACCTTGAACACGCAAGACCCCAGCAGACTACAGGCTGATGAATAATTCTCATTTGAGCCTGCATTTTTTATTGTGCACAGATACAACGAGTATCTTATTAACTGTCAACAGACAAACAACATAAGATCTGAAAATCCAAATGAGACCTGTAGAAAAATGGGCTAGGGTTGGCATCAAAAACAACGCATTAGAACGGGAGACAATTTTCTAAATAGCTTAATGCAAGTCAAGAAGCATCACAATTGGTTTACAATCTGCTTTTTGCTCAGTTTACTTCCCTCATTTAGGGCGACTGAGTCATTTTATTAGTGATTAGACCAAAAGAGCTCCGGGTCCTGTAGTATTGAACCTCAGATTGTAATTTGCTCATAATGTGAAGAAGGGGAATATGCAAATAAAGTCGGAGTATTTTGTGTTTGCAGTTTTGCCCCTGGGCAGCTTGTCCCGCGACACAAATCATCAATTAAGATCCCAGCAGGGATCTCGGCATTTAAATTGGCCCCATCCAACAACTTTTATCTTCCAGACAAAACATTACAGCCCCGTGATCGCTTGCACTGCGGAAATAAAACAGCTGATTTAATGAAATTTGACTTTGGGCGGAAAATGGACATACAACGTCACTCTTATGTTTTCCCCATGTATATTTAACAGATGCTACAGCCAGGCTGTGTGCCGTGATCGTTCTAATAAAATTAAAATATTTCTAAGAAATTCAAATCTGCACTTTGTTAAGGCTTCTACTGAAAAGAC
Organism: Enteromius viviparus; assembly: GCA_032353835.1. Taxonomy (NCBI): domain Eukaryota; kingdom Metazoa; phylum Chordata; class Actinopteri; order Cypriniformes; family Cyprinidae; genus Enteromius; species Enteromius viviparus. Next base: position 180,887 of record JAUCNO010001532.1, on the reverse strand, counting down.
TAGAGTGTATTTAAAGTGTTTTATAAAAAAGCATTCAGAATTTAGCTATTTCCTGAATAGTACTGTTAATAGGTGTTAATGTAGCTATACTTTAGGTACATATTAAATTAACTCAGTCTGAAAAAGGCGTTTTTGGAGAAAAATGGAACTCAACATCGCAAATTAAATATTTTATGTATCAATTATGAAACAGTGCTCATTTGCATGTCTGAAGGATTATCTTGGATTTCCAAGAAGTGTAATAAATACAAATTTGCAAAAATTAATTTGTATTGTCTAAGCTTGCAAACAATCCAGACGTTTTTACCAAACCTTAACAATGGTCCCTGTTTCCAGCCTGGTTGTTTAATGCCTTAAACAAGTGAAAGTTACTCAACTTTTACTAAGGAACAAGTCTATATCCAATGAGGAACTTAGTCGTTGACAATACCATGTAATGTTGTCTCTGCAAGTCAAAACGGAACAACCAGCTTCATGTTTTACAAATCAGAGGACAAATCTAAGAATTCACAAGAGTGATAAATACACTACTACATGATTAGCCAAACTGTAAAAACTGCACAGTAAAGAAAGATGCAGCAGCAAAGAGCTATTAAACTGACATTTTACTTTTATAAAAAGATTAACTACGATAGCTGTACTATAAGTTAAATCCAACGCGTTTCTAACAGTATTTCTAACACTTTTTACATGTGCTTATTATGGTTCTTTACCTACAAGCAACCAGATGGGACAGGAGTTTTAGGGAGGATGTCTACAAGCATCACAAGAAGCAAGAAAAAAGACTGGGAACCTTAAAAGTACATATACTTTCTTTTAAACAACAATTTTAAGCAAAAAGTTAGAATACAAGCTATTCAGAGTAGCCTACGTATATTTAAAGGTCGCTAAATAGTGGTAACCATAACAACAGTATGCAGCTCAAACACGATTAGTGCCAGTAGCATACGGTTCATAAACAAAACGTAAAACATTATTGTTCATTAAAAGTTTATTATACTTTCACATACCACAAAACAATTTAAAAATACGTTTAAAATGTTGTCATTGGCGATAAAAAAAAATCGCGACCCCAAATTTACCTACATTCTTAAAAAAAAGTTGACTCCGCGTAAAGTCATTGTAAGATATAATTTGCATAATGCACGCAAACTGTGTTTTTATTTTCTTAAACATTGCTCTGATATTGTGCTATAATCTCATGTCGAACGGGCACAAGATCTGAATGCTAGAAAACATTTACCAAGCACTATCTTGTTTCAAAACTCACCAATCATAAACAAACTGTAAAATACGATATTTAAACTTACTAAAAGCCAACAAGACATAAATATAACTCGAAACAAATAATACCAAAACGTCCCAATTAAAATTCCGAATGTGAATTTAGATGCGTATATTTTGCGCGTTATGAATATGACGAATCAGTAATATATCCCTAAGAGAAAAAAGCCCTTTAAAACCCAACAAAAATGTCGACACAAAAATTACCACCACATTTCACAAGTCCAAACGCATCATCCTCCAAACAAAATCATCCAGAAAGACTCTTATGCGCTCCCCAAACTGCACGGCATTTTCTCCCGTCTTTCCTCTCTTCCTCCCTCCTTCTATCGCACTCGTTCTTTTCCTCCTCCTCCCTCCCGCTCACTCACGCGCGCGCGCTCTCTCTCTCTCTCTTTCCCTCACTTTCTCTCTCCCTCTCTGTCTATCATTCTCTCCCCTCAGCCCTCGGCCAGTCAGTATGAATAATGTCCTGCCTTTTGTAATGAGAGCGAGAGGGGAAAAAACACGCTGGAGTGTTCGCCCGCTCCGCGCTCTGACATTGAAAATGAATGACAGCTTACCTGAATGCCAATCTTCATCAGACTGACACCAGGCTGACAACACAGCCTATACTCCCCTACACAAGCCGTGACGTCTGCCATATCAGACCCCTCCCACCAATCTCCCCCCTCCTCTCTCTCTCTCCCCGTACCCCTCGCTGCCGAGTGTACACCTCCTCGGTTCCTCTTCCACTGGTCTTAGTCCGTGCCGTACCGAACACCCCGGGCCCTGCACGCGCATCTCCGGTTCATTAGCGGCGGAGCCCGCTGGCCCCCTATCGGCATCAAGCGAGACCTACATTCGGCTGCAGGTCGCCTTGGCTGTTCGCCTAGAAGGAAAGCAGAGGAAACCTGTTTATTTGTGCCACAAAAAAACGAGAACATTTGCCACTTGGTCAAATCCCAAATGCATGTTTAGTTAGTTATATAGAAACTTATAGCCCATAGGCTACAAGCAGAGTCACGGCTGAGAAAGACTAGAGTAAATATGCTAGGGGTATTCTTCTTCTTCTTATTATTTTTTTAAATAGGCCCCAATTTAAATCTAAAACGACTTGTAAATTTTCCTGTATACAGGCTCACAGTGTGATATTACAATAACTAAACAACTGATTAGCATTAACTGTCGTTTATGTTGTAATTGTACCGTGATCTAATAAAATAAAACCAAAATATTATATGACAAATATAGTAGCATTAAGTTAGTAATAATGGATGTAGGCCTGCATTTGCACTTTGAACATCTCACACACACACACACACACACACACACACACACAGAGAGAGAAAGAGAGAGAGAGATAGATAGATGTATAGATAGAATGAAATCCCTATGCGATTTGATACAATAATAAAATAATATATAACAAAATAAAACATAATTATCAATGAGCTTACAAATACAACGTAAAAATGATTTATACGCAAAAAAAATATGTAGTCTCAAACTACAACTCCCAGCATGCTGTTCGCTTCATACTGCAACCTGATTGGTCTATTCGCGACACAGGAAGTGTGGAAGTAAACAGAAGCGACGGTGTTTCCATGGAAATATTTTATACTTTCTGTAGCGTATTTCATCGCAAATCAGTATATATTTTTTAGAAATACGCAGTTGGTTCCATAATCCGGTTGTTTTATGAGGTAAATATACAAACTGTTCCGTGTAGCCGTTAAAGGTCTAAGTTACAAGGGATTAGTTTGCTGGCTTAATCATTCGTTCTTGATGAACTGCACGTTTGCCATCGTTTACTACTTAATTATGCTAGTCAAACTTAGTTTTAAAAAGGAGTTCATGTCTACGAGTAGCAGTCAGATTAACATGGTTTGCGTTCTTAATATCAGCTTTATATATGTTAACATCGCATATGTTATGATTTAGCGCGTGCATCCACCACACACGCATATTAAAAACACAAGAAATACTTCTCTCGTCCAGTTACAGGCAGTGTAAGAGGTAAGGATGGCCGATGTGGTGTTAGGCGTTGGGACAGGTGTATTTATCATCGCTTTAATCTGGATAGTGACTCTCGCGCTTACCATCGTCCTGTCGCGCGCAACCGGCCCAACAAAGTAAGAACACACTTTCATGTTTTCGACACATACTGTCTGTAGTAGCGCTATTGTATCATGAACAATCACGATGTTATCGCCTCACCAGGTTAGGAATCATTCCTATATTTCTTCTGGCCCTCACCGTCACATTGGTTTTAGTGTTTTTCCCGCGCTCCCCTGAAGTTCCTTCCCCCGAGAAAGCAGTTCAGGTGAGTGCTCTAATATTTGCATAATGCACTTTATTCAAAATAAAGGAATTGTCCTATCCTTGCCAAATCTACAGACAGACAAACATATGAATTAGCTAATGTACAAGTGATTCGATAAGTATTGGTTTATTTTATACAATTCTGATATTCATGCTCGAATAGAGAGTTAGGTGCACTGTACGGCTCTGTGTGTGAGTTATATTTGACAAAGACATGTGCTGGTTTATCTCTCCTCAACAGCAGACGAGCACAAACACAACAGCTTTTTCCCAAAGTCTGTCTTTGCCAAAACCAGCGCTGTGAGCTGCCAACTCACCCTCTTGTCTGCACAAACAAAACCCAAACCATTTACCTTTCAGTCTTCAATAACACAACAGAAACATGTTGACTGAACATGTTCTTCAACCTAAAAATATTAGATTACCCACCATTTCAGTTGGTTTTATACATAGATCTCATAAGTTGCATAGTGTTCTTAATACCTTGCAACAGATGTTCTCAGATTTACAACTTTAATTTTTGTTTTCAGCAAGAGGTTTTAGGAAGACATGCCAAAACACCTTTTAGAAGTTGATACCATGTAAGTCAGTGCATACAAGTCTAGTTTAATCAATATGAGATCTAGTGGAATAACAAAAATATGATTAGCAAAAACAAAACAGCATGCAAGTCTCTCATTACTATAAGCATGCGTGTAGTACCGTACATTGTGCAATAAACTCTCAGTTGTGCGTAGTGCCTAATCCATGTTACACCCGTTGCTGATTTGCTTGCAGCGGGTATGACTAGATAAGTTTTTTTTCTTGACAGGTGACAGTGTATTGTATGAGAAATGGGTAACCCCTCGCTGTTGTACAAAGGAATAATATCACAGTGCCAATTAGGCCGGCCCCAAACAGCAGCTCACTGCCGCAAATTCGATGCCACATTAATAAAACATGGCCTCTGCTCTGTGCTTCGCTAGCCGGCTAATTGGCAAATTAGAAAGTGAGATGCGTTAAACGAGAGAACACTGCATTCGCCTGAGACAGAGCCCCCTCCCACATACACATGCACAGACACACACAAAGACATCTCTCTGTCTGTAGTTTAACGTAGGTTGTGGCCTCTCCCATGGTTTACGCCTCTTACTCTAGTTGAGGTCTGTAGGGACATAGGGTGCAGTTAGTATTCAACACTATCACCCTGTTCAGCTTTAATTCATGGAGAAAAAAACAGAGTAAGAAATAATGGCAAGAGAGAAAGTTAGTGTTTCTGACGTATGATACAATAAAGGTAAATTAATATACATTTTTAAAAAATCATTAAATATAAACTATCTAGGTTACATTACGTACATCTTTTATTTATATATATTTTGTTTGTGTGTGTGGGTGTGTATATATAATACAGTAAAATATTAATATTGTACATATTATTCATTAAACTGTTTTCTAATTTTACTGTTTAAATATAACACTAATTCCTTTGATAGTAAAGTTGCTAGGCCAGTCTGCAGTGTTACAATGCTTCTGAAATGTTTTTTTAATGCTTTTATATGAAATATTATATACTTTTTAACATTTTAAATATCCTCAGCTTATTATGGGAAATTATTTTTTTGCTGAATAAATAGGTGTTAAAAGAAAAACCCCTTTAGCTATATATATGTATGTGTGTATGTATATTCTTAAACTCACAAAAATTTCAATAGGTCTAATTCAGGGGTGCCCAACCCTGCTTCTGGCGATCGACTGTCCTGCAAAGTTTAGCTCCAACTCTAATCAAACACACATGCCTTTCGTTGGTCACCGTGATTTCACCAAGTAGAATGTGATCCTGGATCAACATCCTTGAACAACATTCTAATCAACCAATCAGAATTGAGGAATAACTTTTCTGGAAATATCTGTTTTAGGCTTACAATCATAGTTAGGTGGTTCTACACCCTTGTTAATTAGCTATTATTTTCCACTGATTTTAGGCATAATTTTTGGTTAGGGGTAGGTTTAAGGGTAAGGATTGGGATAAGTTTATATTTTTGCAAAGTAATGTTGATCCTGGATCAACAAAAGATGTTGATCCAGGATCACATTCTACTTGGTGAAATCACGGTGACCCCTTTGGTTTTCAAGCGATCCTAAAAAACGTAATTAGTTGCTTCAGGTGTGTTCGATTAGTTGGAGCGAAACTTTGCATGACAGTCGATCGCCAGGAGCAGGGTTGGGCACCCCTGATCTAGTCTATCTTGTCTAGTGAGGTCCGCCTTTCTTAAAGTTCTTAAAAGAACCCTGCTGACCTCTAGTGGAGAAAACCATAACATCCTGAATGGATTTCACTTTAATTAAAAATATTAATGGAAACATCAAAGCCCCTCATGGCTTTAATTACTTTCCAGTAACTGTATAATATGTGAAAATAATTCACGCTGTAAGCCTGTGATGTTTTTCAGATAGTGGATATGTTCTTCATCGGCCGCTACGTGCTTCTGTCCTTGGTGAGTGCGGTGTTCTTGGCAGCCCTGTTCATGTTGCTGCCCTTACATTTCCTGGAGCCCGTGTATGCCAAGCCCCTGAGAACACACTAGACCATGAGGCTTCATGTGCCAAAGTCCTACAGATATCCCAAAGCGGGGCAGCCAACCTGGCAACGGCGTCGGTCAACGAGCCCCGCTTCAGATGAGAAGACAGCAGAAGGTTCCAGGGCTTTTGTCTTCCTGTCCAAATCAGAGACATCCACATCTCTCTAAGAGCACAGCACAGAGGGGTCTGAAGGAAGCATGTGCAGTGCTAACAGTTTCAGATGGGTGTTGTGGGGTAAAATTTGTATGTTAGATAAGTAATTGGAAAATTAAATTAGATTTTTCAGAGCCTTTTTTATGTTTAGTCATTTTAAATGTCATGTGTTTTTACTGTTAAAAATAATAAATACATCTTATTTTTATGTCAAGCTTTTTTAGTATTCTTCTTTAATTAGCGGTGTTTGCTTAGGAGAGCATTAGGGTTTTTTTTCCCGCCTAGTCAGTGATTCAGTGGTTTTGTGAATTAAGTCAATGAGTCAAACTCAATTTCTAATTTAGTCTCATTCATGAGTGACAACTTGGTTAAATTACTCTTTTAAATGATCTGACGCAAAACAAATGATTAATTTTCCAATCCAACATCAAAAGCATTTCTTATGTTTTTATTATTATTATTTTGCTCATATTGGAGATATGAGCATGTTATTAAATTTTTTTTTTCTCAACTTTGACCCGTAATCTGGCATTTTGAGGTAAGGTGCTGTTTTACGTTTCGAAGTGATTAGACATTTTCGCTGTGTGGATGGAAAAAATTGAAAATCCCATTTAATAATGCCAAATGTTGACAGCACATTATTGTAAAGTACCTTTTTAAAAGAAACATGCTCTTTATTGGTATTTTACATATGTGGAACCTTTCTGTTATACAAAAGGTTCTTTAGCACTAAGAAAATGCTTAAGAATTGTTCTATTAAAGGTTCTTCTATGGCACCAAACCCTCTTTTGGAACCTATGTTTCTAAGAACATAATACACAAACACATTACAGTGCTCTCTTAAGATTTTCCTCTTCTCTTTGTTAGATGTTGCATGTGTGTACTCAAACTCCTGTGCCCTGTGCATTGGTCCATGCTTTCGCAATATAATTCAAGTTTCTTCTTATAAATGGTTTTCACACGAGAAAGAAAATACTACTTTTTTTTTTTTGGTAAAGAGTGAATTGGAATTCTTGGAACAAATTCTTGAATCAAAAATTGGTCTTTAATTAATTTACAATAAAATATTATTAAATAACATTATTTAAAGTTATCATATAAATGTATCACAATGGGGTAATGGTTTTAATATAAAACCTAGAATTACTTCCCAAAAGCATCAATTTTACACTGCAGAAAGCACTTCAGTCATTATCACTGCATATTTTCAGTGCCTTTGCTGCATGAAATCACATTCTAATACCCCAGTCCATTAATTGGTTATCTGCAAACTCAAATTTCACTCATTCACAGCTAAAACCAGACAAATTTCATTTTCTTGGTCCCATATTGACATGCTAATTTTGGCCTTACGGAAGCATTCTTTAAGACACTGTCTCTCTCTCCGCACAATACCACAAAGACGCAGGGAGCAAAGTTGGGCGGTCCAACAAAGCTTCAAGCTGCGCAAGTTGATTATTTTGTTCTTAACAAGGCGAATACTCTGTGTGGGTGCTTTTGTTGCATCAGATGTTTACTTTCATTTTCATAAATCTCTCTTGGTGGCAAACTTCACAGGGGAAGATGGTAGTCATTATTGCTTATTATTTTCACAGGCATGTTGTACATATGTGCTGTGATCCTTACAGCATAAATACAATGAATAACATGCTCCAAACTGGATATAAAACATGTTAGCTTTGGTTACAACAGCTAAAAAGTCATAAGCAGCCGATCAAACGTGTGTGGCAAATCCAACGTGACATTAATAGTCCAGAGCAGAATTTGTATGTTTGTCCATTACAAAGCAGCTTACTTAGTTTTAGTCATGCAGAAAAACTGGGAATATCCGGGAACTCATCCCAAATACTCTTATATCCGGAGGTTCTTACACTGAGAGATTGTGGGAATGTGAGCAAGAAGCGAGGCGAGGCCGTGTCTCAGTTGCGCTAGCTCTCACCCCTCAGGTCTTCGTGCGATCCTTATTTAAAAGTGGGGAGTCCGACGGGACGTGCAGTGAAATTCCAACCAGTACGATGAAAGAGAATCTAATGAATCAAATCCAATCCTATTAGTTCCGGCCCACATCGCAACACTGAGGCCTTTCTGCTTGCTGATCGGTGAAGATCTACCATAGCTTGAGAAACAGGGTACCGGACGGATGGACTGGTACAAGAAATGGGTTGTGTAATCCAACCCAAAGGATCACAGACATATTGAACGGTGTCTATGTGGATGATATAATAAAATAAAACCTTGAGAAATGGGTTTTCTTTAAAGAAAAATAATCATTTTGAAAGGCACAATTTCTAGGCGCTCTTCTAAAACCAATATATTTATGGAAGGTTTTCAATAGAAAATTGGGTAGAAGTCATGTTATCATCAATGATTTAGTTATCATATAAAGCAAGGACAACAGAAATAAGGAAGCTGCTGAGTTGTCAGGCAAAGAGGATGTTGCATTGCTGCTGAAGGTGGCTGAGAAATGCAATTCGCTAATGCACTTCTCTGTAATCCATGACTGCAAAGACTCTTGACTTATTTTCGTTTCCTTTCCATTTCTTCCTATCCTTCTCTGTCATTTTCCCTTATCTTTTCTTGTTGTCTGTGCTGGTAGTGACTCTCTCTCTCTCTCTTGCTCTCTCTCTCTCTCCAGGGAGTGGGAAAAACGGCAGAACAAAGCGTCGGAGGGAGCAGGGCTCATTGGGAGTCTGAGCTGGAGGCTTTGTAGGGCAGCCAGCTGGACATACAAAGAGAGTAAGAACGAGAGAGAGAGAGAAAGAAAGCAAAAGGGGGATGCAGAGGTGTAAGCGCGACCCAGGATATGGGTGTGGGTGCTGCTGAGGCTCGCAGGAGAGGGGGAGGGATGAAGGAGGGGAACGGCGTGAACACTAGATCCTGCTTTGTGATCCACTCATGCAGAACTTTTGCCCTCACACCCCTGGTCTTCTATTCTCCTGCTCTGAGCTCGTACCCCCATCTCCATCCCTGAGAATTTTTAATCTAATCATTGTTGGATAAATGTTAGTCATAGCAATTGTTCCATTTTAGAATCTAAAGAATTCCGAAAAGGAACGGCGCAAGCATCAGCTGAACTCCTGTTGGTTGTTGGCAGATGCAAAATGTCTGAGGTTGGTTATCGGTGTGGGGTCAGGTAAGGGTCAAATGTGGGTGCTAAAGTGGAAGTCAAACAACATTAACTGATTTTAGAGTAAACTAAAATATTAGGAATGTGTTTTATGGATGTGCAAATTCAACTGCAAGGGGGCTGAAAAATAAAGACATTTTGCAGTTGATAAAAACTTTAATGTTAGATATTTGTGTTTTGTATTTCAATTTAAATTATCAATAAATGTAATTATTATTTTACCTTTTATTCATTTCAAGCGCAAATATTTGTTAGTAATTTGTTAGAAACACTGCATTCTGATGGGCCTAAACAATTCGCCCAACAACATTTTTATTATGTTTATCTATATATATCTATATTTTTATTATTATTATTTTTTTATTCACACCAATAGTGAGTAATTGTTATTGTGTTGTTTTGTATTTGGAATACTGGCAGCATTTTTTTCTGTGGGGTGTGTGTGTTTTGGAAACACTCCATTCATCCAATAATAGAACAGGGTTTTTTTTTTTGTATGAAATGCATTTTTGTTTTCTTTCCGCCAATGAATCTCACAGACCAACTTTGATTCATTTCATTCTCTTCATATCCACTATCCTATCTTTCTTTATGATCGCATAAGAGTTTAATTTTTTTCTCTACCTACTTTTTTTCTCTCCATCTGTCTTGCTCTCTCTTTGGGAAGATTAGTGTGTTCTCCATCCTCCTGAGCTGGATTAAGGCACAGTTGAAGGGTCAGTGTGAGGTGGAATAGCCCTTTGCAGGTCCACCCAGACACCCCACGGAGGGCTGAAGCGTGGCCATTTTTTGGGTCCTCACCAGGGTCGCTCCACATGACCTGCTACCTGGCAGGGGGTACAGTGAAAAGAGCACTGAATGAACAAGTGACTAGTGTTTGAAATGCAAGGTCATGGCTTGCAATATGGGTGGTCAGCGAAATCTATAATAGTACACAGCAACAAAAAATAGTCAAATCAAAATTTGTTTTAAGAACTTATAAAATTCCATATAAAATACATTGCTAATTACTCGGAATGACAGTAAGGCAATGGAGAAAACACACAATTAAGTAAATATGTTTTATGCTTATTTTTATGCACATTTTTCCAAACGTAGAATGTAAAATTAAATTTTTTGTGAATATTCTGGACATTCTTTGCAACATAATAAAAGTGAACGGAGTTGTCAATCTCCAACATGAGAAAAACATAAAAAGCATCATAAAACTAACATGTGCTCTGTATTACAAGCCTTCTGATAAACTGATAAACAGATAAACAAATCTGAACAGATAAAAATTTTAATTCATTACTCACTAATAACTCTACCTGGCACATTCACAAGATAAGTAGTGACCTCCAGTTAGGGAATTAATCATTGTTTTGAGCAGATATTTAATATGAATGATTCACAAAGCTGGTCAGAATGATTCATTTATAAATTAAACTGATGCAATGATTTGGTAGCACCAGTTAACAGCTTGCTGTGAGTCAAAATCTATCATATCATCAGAATATCTCAAATTTGAACCATTTTTGCATACCTTTTTGAGAGACTGAATAAACATTTTTCACAAACAGGTTCACCCTTGTATTTGTGTAAAAACAATGCTACTGTACATCAGACTTAATATTTCTATCGCCCACATCTCTGCTTGTGGCTTACAGTCTTAAATGAATTGGGAGTTTTGTGGAATTAAACCCCGATCAGGTCAGGTCTGTTAACTCAGCATGTTTCTTCTGTTCTTCTGTGCTGAAGCAGCAGGACTAGTGAGTGGAACACAAGACCAAACTGCATGAGACAAATTGCTTTCTCTGTCCCGTTTGATTCAACCTCTGTGATGAGTGGGACACATACTGTGCACGCAGAAAGGTACAAATTTCTCCCTTTTTGCTTTTTGCTTTGTGAACGGTGAAAAATCTGTGAACGTATGTGAACCAAGAAAGGAAGAGAAAAGGCCCGTGTCTTTCCTTATCCTCCTTGCTGCTCAGTAATCAAATTCAACTAGGTTTCTGTTGTCTGATAATTGAAATGTTTAAGTGTGAAAATCGAAATGATCTCCACTTCGAGCGAAACGTCTTCACTTCGACAAATGAGAACGTTCCAGTTGCATAAGTGATTCGGTCCGCTCACCTCTCCTCTCTACGTAAAATAGAAATTGTGTTGAGAAAGTGAGAATCCCCCCTCCAGACAAAAGCCGTCCCTTTCATGGCCGACAAGCAGCCAAAGCCTTTGGAGAGGGTCAGTTTTGTTTGAAAACACTCCCTCTCTCATGCTTTTGAGAGAGTAGCTTGATGCAGAAATGAAGGGTGTCTACTTCTTCTTTTGTGGTACAGGCCAATAGCAGTCAGGCAATGTGTTTGATGTTTTAAAGAGTGAGAGATTTTGTCATTCTGAAGGATTTGATCAGTCGACTAGCAGACACTTGATTAATGGAACTGATCCCTTTCGGTATGGGAGATCCCCTTCAGTCCCCTCCCCGTTCGCTCCCGGGCCTTGTTTTCCGTCTTTGGGACGTGCAGAACGAATGACACAGATGTTGTTGGAGGAGACAGTCCCCGTCCCTCTCCTCCTCTCCCGCGCTCCCAGCATGGGGCCTGAAACTTGTTTTTCAATCATTGTTTCCGCCAACTTCTTTCCCAAAAGAGAAAAGCGAGGCGAGAAAGAGGAGGGAGAGAGCGGAGGGACCGCTACATAAAAGAGGGAGGGAAAGTAAATACAAAGCATTTGTGGAATATAAAGAAAAAACATTCTTTATAACAATCTCCCGATAATTTAGCACCACAAGGACTGTGGGGAGAAGGGTGGATCGGTTCGAACAGCATTTGGGATGGTGTAGTGGAGGGTGCAGAGCCAGAGGAGAGGAGCTTGAAGTTGAAGATGCAGGTGTCAGCATGGATGCTGTGGGTGGCATGGCTGTGTACCTGGACCGAGGCAGCGCGCCAGTGCGCATGTCCACCTGAGGAGCAGGTGGAGCAGAGATCAGAGAGGTCGGAGGGGAGAGGGCACCTTCGCCATCGCCTGGCACACCAGCGGGTGACACACAGGGACAGGGCCCATCGCAGAAAAGGTAAAACAAATGGATTTTTGGGGGAATTCAGTAATGTTTTATTTGCTTTTTTAGTTAACGTTTTAGTGAAGAATTAACATTCAAATAATCTAGAAACTTGGAGCACATTCTTCAAATCTTTATTCACAACCGAATGGTAATTGTATTCAGATTTTTTTATTAACCCAATGTCTTCGGCAGCTGATTTCAGGAGTATCAGCATGGGGTCCAAAGCATGAAATTAGAAAGACAGTGATAACTTGATAAAGTGTTTTTCACTTCGTGATTTTCACTTGTTGATTTAATTTACATCTGAGGAATTTATTAAGTCAGTGTGACGGTACCGTAACACATTCTGTTTGCATGGCTACTTGAAGTTTTACTGTTTAAAAAACTTTCGTTGGTGTAGTTTATGATATATCTGACCTTTTAGTGACTGGCTTTTAAAAACTGTAGGGAAAAAAGTTTCCTCTTCCTTTGCTATTCTTGGTATAGGTTTTATTTATTTATTAATATGTTTTATTTGTTATAAAAAAAAAACTTCCCAACTAGATTCAGCTATATTTTTTATAACATGAATACATATTTCATTTTGTATTTCAGCGGGTTACTATGAAGTTTTATTTCTAACATCATACAATTTTTGACCACTTGTTACTTATTAAAGGCATTCTTTATTTCCTACTTTAGTCAGTTTGGTATGAAAATAATGTTACGCTCAAACCCGGACATTGTTAAGGAATTCAAAGAGACTTATTTATGGGTAAAACGTGCTGAGAAGTTACTCTGGGTGCTAAATCAGCCTGGAGTTCTTTTGCGGTGCAGCTTTAATTCTGTGTTGTGGTATGCAGCCCTATAGTCTCTCAACATCTTTTGTTAGTCGCTGAAAGCTGGTGATCCACAGGCCATCAAGGCACTGCTCTCTGGATCAATATACGTGTCCATCAGTGTGGCCTGCTCTTTTAGGCCACACAATGGACAGTTCTCCAAACAGCACTTTATTTATATGTGCCTTTCGAGAAAATGAACTGCCGCCGCCTCTGCTTTTCTCTCCTGTCCTTTTCTTTTCTCTTTCTGTTTTCTCCTCACTCCATCTCAGCCCCTCGGTAGCTGTATTTACACAGACTTAATAGCAACTGGAATTATCATGTGTTGCTTCTCAGTGTCGTTTCAGCTCTGTAGCATCTGTGCTTAACTTTCACCTTTTGTTTCCTATAATTTAGTAAATTTTTTTCGGATACTTTGGTTGTATTATTTACGAAACGCATGCATCTACAGCACTTGAGCACTTTGTTACTTGAGCAGCACTGATTCATGTCAGTATTCTCTTTCTTTAAAGTTGATCAACTTTTTGATTTATGTAGGAGTAATTTATTCTGAATTTTTAATGGGTTTTATGCTTAGAATCAGTTTGTAGTCCCATGTTAAGCAATTTGCGCAGCTTAGAAAGGAAGTTTTTCTTGGCTGTGAGGTCTAATACTTTCCTGTTTCGGTATGCTGTCATCACAAACACTTAAAAAAAGGTCTTCAGATCACACATTAAATTACTAACCCAACTCAAAAATTATACACACCACCACTATCGTCCTGAACTGACAATAAGAGTTGTCTAGAAGTTGCATGTAGCAGGCTATAGAGGAAGAAAAAACTTTTTTTTCTCTCCACAGTATATGTGTGAGTGTCACAAACTCAATTTGGCCCAAAGTATGCCCCATTGTTTAAACTATGTCGTCTTGAATTAAGACCAAAACATAAACAGGGACAAAGCACGACTTCAAGAAACTTTAAGTCACACATGTGTCGTTTACCTCACCAATTGTTGGAGTAATTAGTTAGCGCTGGCTCGTCAGTCATCGGAGGAGTAAAGCCACTCCAGTCATCATGTCATCAGTCAGCAGCTCCAGTCAGTCACCGGGGCGGGTCTCGATCCGGATGGCGCTCTGTTCAACACTCATACTGCCTGAAACGACAGAGACATGACTGTGAAACCTGTAGATCCCAACTGAAATGCCATTCCGTCATATAACCTGTGAAACTATTCATTTTCGTCGCGGATTTGTAACGCCGATAGTCTGACAGGACAGCGATGCGTTTGTTTATCTTCGTGGATTGAATTTTCGACGTGACACGTAAAATGACAAGACACTTTATTAAGCTCTTTTGGGTTTTTGGGATTATATATAATATTGAAGGTAAGCACACAGGAAAGCTTAATTAACTGTTTTGTAAAGTGAAAAAAAAACTGTAATTTAGACAGACTATTTATTTATGTATTTTTTAAAAAAGTTATTCCAATGCATACAATAATTTTTCTCAAAGTTATTTCTAAAGATAAACGTGTTTTTAGCTGCTTTTTGCGACAGATATGGATATATGTAATTTTGGTATTATTGTACACTAATATCTAGAAAGTATAAGTTATATTTATGCTACTGGTTGTGAAACAATATAGGCTAAATTAGGAATCTGATTTAATTATTTCGATATTATTGTTGATATAACACCGATGGCAATAAATGTGCGTATTTAATTTGTGTTGGGATCTAATTGATCACACTTTTTTTTCTATATTTTTCTATATTTAACTATATATGTTAATGTTCTTTTCAGAATAAATGGATGGAAAATGTTAATTACTCAGAATACACAAATCGTTACTTTACCTTTAAACCCCATCAGCTTCAAGTTAACGTGTTAAAAGTATAAGATACATGTAAGCAACAAATTGTGAAGTTGTATTCACATGCTCACTTTCCAGCTGTTTCCAGAAGCTCTGGTAGATGGACACAGGCCTGTTTATAATCTAATACAGAATCCATCTTTATGCAAAACACCTGTTTAGTATTTTCGCTAAAACAACAAGCCTCTCAAAACCCCATGAAGAATGTCACAATATACTGTGGAAAGTTTAGCATAGCTTTTTTTGCAAACTTCCAGCATTTCCTTCAAATTCCTCTAGTGAAAATGACATAGCAAGACTGTGAGACTCTTGATTTCCTCTCTCTCAGGAAACGACCCCATCAGAGACAATAGAAACTTTTAATAGTAGAACACATTTTTGCCAAGAATGTAGTGCTCAGCTCCTCTATTGTGCACTTGATTTGCCTCCTCTTTTAATGCATTGGGAAAATACATAGTTTTTTTTCAGTTCATGTTTAACAACATTATTTATGTTTATAATTAATTAGGCCCACCAAATCCGACAGACAACAAGGAGTTTTTGTAAGACCAAATCAAATGCTTTTTTTGTTTCAAGGACACCCTCTCATGCTCATGTGATTGGCATGTTTTGGCGTGAGAGTACAAAGAGACATTGTAGGACATTGTAAGTGGGCCAATAATAGCAGAGGGCCATTTCTGCACTTGGTGCACAGGTGACGGATGTCCTGCTGGTCTATGACTTTGTTTGTGAGTGCTGGGCCTTTGTTCCTCTCTTTGTGGGCCTTCTCTGACTCCATTTCCTTTCCGTACAGGAAATGTGTTTCCTTTACTCATCGCAGGGTCATCTTGCCATCCTAAACAAAAGAATTCAACGACCTCTATGGATTGGAACTTAGAAATGTATGTTTAATGGTAGTCACTGTTGTTTGATTCTCCCTTTTCGGTTCTCCAGGTTCCAGGCCTGTTTTAGATAGCAGCCTGCCTCGCATCGTCCACCATCCCTCTGATGTGGTGGTCCGGGTGGGCAGTCCGGCCACACTGTCCTGCAGGGCAGAGGGCAACCCTGAGCCCACAATCCAGTGGCTCAGAAATGGCCAGCCTCTTGATACGGACAAGATGGATGCACAGTCAAAGCCTATCGTTTTGCCAGAAGGAAGTTTATTCTTCTTCAACGTCGTCCAAGGTCGAAAGAGTCAGTCCCATGAAGCGGTGTACGCCTGCATGGCTCGCAACAGCGCTGGGGTCGCGATAAGCAGAAATGCCTCTCTTCATATAGCAGGTTTGAAATATGACAAAGTGTGATGCTTTCCATTATTAAAAGGATAGTTCACCTGAAAATGAAAATTCTGTTAATATTTACCCTAATGTTGTTCAGAACCTTAAAATAACATATTTTCAAAAACATTGTGCATACAGTGAAAGTCAAAAGGGGTCCGAAACAATCTCAAAGGTCAGTTCCCAAATAAGTTCATCTGTTTGAGGCCGACAGACCTTGATAAGAATGAGTGACCCATTAAGACCAACTGAAGGAACGAGAGGGTGAGGAAGCTTATTAAGATGCTTCAAGAGATTACTAGAGATCAGATGTCAAAGTTTGCCTTCCTGCCCGAAACAAACAGAGCACTAATTGAGCTCTGACAGCATGCTGTGTTTGTAGCCCAAACAGATTCCTCAGCTGACTCGTTTACTCTGCATTCCACTGGATTGGAGCAGGACCAGATTGAGACATTAAATCAATTGTTGCACACAATTATTATTTTTTTTTACATCTATTCACTGCTAGACAATTTGAGACACGACCAAGCTATGTCCAGAGAGTTGACAATAGGCCTTGATTACTAAAGCTAAAGGGCGTTAATGAGGGAAAAAATAGACATTTGTTCTCTGAAATCAGCGACTGATCATTAGCATTTAAACTACCTTTAAAGAGGGCTTGGTATGGTTTTATTAAATGGATTTGAAGACGTATGCTCATGAAGGCAGCATTTATTTGCTAAAAAAAATCTGTTAAAACAGTGTAGCTGTGAATAGTTTTACATTTTTTTCCTTTTTAATATACTTACAAATGTATTTTATTGCTGTGATGGCAAAGCCGGATATTCAGCATTCGTTACTCAAGTATCCAGGGCCAAATCAATCTACTACGCTGAGTTAGTGCTCAAGATTGACCACACACCTTTGAACAGCAGTAACTATATTATACTCACTCTGACAGCATGTGTGATTCCCAGCTTTGCGAGATGAGTTCCGTGTGCAGCCCAGTGATGTGGAGGTGGCGGTTAGCGAGGTGGCTGTGATAAACTGCACCCCACCTGTTGGACATCCTGAGCCCAACGTAACCTGGAGGAAAGACGGGATCCTCCTCAACAGCACCAATGAACATTACACAGTGAGTGCACTACATACTCTAATCTGACGTTGTTTTGTTCTTTAGTGGGTTTGGTTTATCAGCTAAGGTTTTTTTCTTCAGAACTTCCCTGTGTATGTCTGTAGAGGGCAGTGTGACACAGAAAGTGTATCACAGAGCTAGACCCTGAACAGTGTTATGTGCCTGGATGACAGTATAGTTCTGCGTATCTGCATGTATAGGAACTGAATGGTAAACTGATCATTGCGCCAGCCCAGAAGAATGACTCTGGAGTTTACAGCTGTATCGCCTCAAACACAGTTGGAGTGAGAGAGAGCCGAGCGGCCCGGCTGTCTGTATTAGGTGGGACTCTACATTTGTTCTGAAAGAGTATGTATGAATAACATATTAAAGCACAAAGACTCATACAACTAGCCTTCTTCCTCAGCTAAGCCAGTGTTACTGCGTAAACCAGAGGATGTTTCAGTGCAGCTTGGAGCATCTGCACAGTTTTTCTGTGAGGCCGATGGAGACCCCATGCCTTCTGTAGAGTGGAGCCGAGAAAAAGGACCCCTACCCAATGGCAGGTCAGATCATGTTTAATAATACAGAATTAGTATATGTGACCCTGGACCACAAAAAAATTATAAGGTAAAATTTTTTAAAATTAGGACAATATTTGGCTTAGATACAACTACTTGAAAATCTAAAATCTGAGAGTGCAAAAAAAGAAAATCACCTTTAAATGTGTTCAGATGTAGTTCTTAGAAACGCATATTAATAATCAAAAATGAAGTTTTGATATATTTACAGTAGGAAACTTACAAAATATCTTAATGTAACATTAACTTTTCTTAATTTCCTAATGGTTTTTGGAAAAATGAATAATTTACAGTGTAATTTTGGCTATTGCTACAAAAATACCCCAGCGACTCAAAAGTGGTTTTGTGCTTCAGGGATACATATAGTAATATAGTCCCCCTGCAGTGCCTGAAAGAAGCTCCAGGGCTCTGCATACTCCCAGTTAAAAACCCCATATGCATAAGAATTGTGAAATTCCTTACAATTTTTAATCTTATATTACAATCGCATTTGCCAGATATTTAATCAACCCCGACCACAGTCTGCAAATCCACTATGTGACAGCGCAGGACATGGGCAAGTACACCTGCACTGCAGAAAATAAGCTTGGGGTGTCTGTGGCCAGCGCACAGCTTCTTGTAGAGGGTAAGATCGCATGTAATCAATCAAGATACAGGACTTTCTTCCCAGCAAGCCATTTGTTGAGGTAACTGATTACTGGCTAATATATGTTACAGATGTAGGAAGCACCAGACTGATAGACCTACACAAGGAGCTATCTGCCTTACGCGTGAGCCTGGAGAACGTCACAGTAATGAGTACTGCCTCCAACATGTCTCAAGTCATGTGGAAGGTAAAGAAGTTCATGCACCATATTTTAAATAATTTTATTTTCATTTTAAGGAGGCATCATGTAACCAGTGTTTTCTCTTCTGTTGTCTTTCTGTTTGTAGTTGCAGTCGTCTATGTCACAGCCTCATTATCTTGAAGGCTTTGAGGTGCTGTATCGCTCTCTCCTGCCGGCCAGCTCAGACTGGACAGCTCAAAAGGTTGCTCAGCCTGGCCTTCACACACACGTGGGACCTCTGAAGAGAGGCTACAAGTATGAGTTCAAAGTCAGACCCTACGGCAGCAGCCTGTATGGCAGGGAGAGCAACACCAGACACTTACGAGTGCCAGAGATAGGTGAGAATCAAGAGCATGTGACGGTACCATGGTACAAAAACGGTAATAGCATGCTGCTTTATTAATGATTACAATACTCATACACCATGGTATTTGAATGATACTCCAAAGTACATCATAAAACTATAAAGAATGTGTTATTTAAAACAAAATAAATGTAACATGAAATGGATTACATTAAAATAAAATGCAATAATAAATGAACTGCCAATGAAAATAGCAGCTAGTATTTATGGCGCTTTTCCACTGCATAGTACGGTACGGTACGGTTCAGTACAGCTCACTTTTGGGGGGTTTTCCACTGGGA
>JAUCNO010001532.1:144722-160344 GCA_032353835.1 Enteromius viviparus | reverse complement strand
ATGTGTTATTTAAAACAAAATAAATGTAAAATGAAATGGATTAAATTAAAATAAAATGCATAATAAATGAACTGCCAATGGAAATAGCAGCTAGTATTTAGTTTAACTACAAGTGCTAAAATAACTAAGACTAATAAATAAAAAATTTATAAAAGCTATATAGTTATATTACAAAAAAAATACACCAAATGTACTAAATTAGTAAAACTTGAACTAAAAGTATAATAAAATCAAATATTAACTATAAAAGTATATAAATTATGCTAAGTATTGATGCTAAAATCTGGCTTTGCCATCACAGAAATTATATTTAATACATATAAAATATTTATTAATACTATAGAAATGCTTATTTTAAATTGTAACATTATTTTGCAATATTAATGTTTTTATTGTATTTTTGATCTTCTAAATGCAGCCCTAGTGTGCATAAGAAACATAAAAAATGTAAACCGTTGGACTATTAAAATCATGTGCTAACTGTGCCTTGTTCTCAGTCCCCAGCGCACCACCTCAGGATGTCTCCATAACAATGCCCACTGACCGTAACGACACTGTGCACCTCAGCTGGGAGCCTCCACCTCACGACACTCACAATGGAATCATTCAGGGATATCAGGTATTACTAGTTTAAAGGCACTCATTGTGAAACAATTATAAAAATGCCCAGACAGGCTTTCTTTCCAGTAGATATGAAGAAACTTGTAAGAGACAACAGATTGTTTTCTAAAAATTAATTTCATTAAAATTTATGTTTAATCAAAGGAAGCCTGGAAGCCGTAAAAAGATTCATATCTTCAGACTCTTTGATCACATAAAAAAGACATGACCCTGCCAAAATCAACTGTTTCAGATAGACTAGCTGTTACAACACTTATTTAATGTTTCTCTTAGTCCAAAATTCAGTTTCTAACCACAAAATTGATGCATATTTTCCGCTGATGTATTTACTTTGTAATATCAGAGACTACTGTACTATAACATTTATATTATTGTGATTGTATCAATATCATGTTGACCTAAAATCACATAAAATTTGTTCTGTTGTGTCTGACAGTTGTGGTGTTTGGAGTCAGAGGAACAGAATTCATTTAACTGGACGGTGGACAGTGGAACACACAGTATTGAGATCAGCACACTGCAACCCGGAAAGCTGTTCTGGGTCACGGTGGCTGCTGTTAATGGGGCGGGAGTGGGGGTCCAAAGTGACCCATACAAACTGCTCATAGGTAAGTGAAGAAAACACTAAGGTATGAAACAATCATTTGAAAGTGCAGTCTACTCAATATGTTTCCTGTTGCTTTCTTTTTACCAGAGTCAAGGCAGGAGGTGACACCTTATCAGACAGGCATACTCAGTATGTCTCATTTGCTTGCTGTGATCAAAGAGCCAGTATTCATTGGCAGCGCTGGCACCCTCCTGTGGTGTGTTTTGATGATTACTGCCGTGTTTTTGTACAGGAGACATGTCAGACCCAACAACCTGGGAGGGAAACACTCAGGTAAGCTCTAAAAAGTATCAATTTACTTCCTTTTTCTATTCATACACAGTCACAGTTTTAATTGTCTCTTTTATTTATAGGCTTACATAGACTGGAAAGTGAAGATCTCATCATCAAACACAGGTAAAGAAAAAAAATGTTTGATTTAAAAATACAAAAATGGAAGCACGGCATAGTACGCTGATGATTTTTATAAAGAGGCTCATCATTCAATGTGAGAAAAAATGTAGAATAAATCTAAATATTGAAATAAATATATAAATCTAAATTAGGATGTACTAAGCTATGTAATACTATACTTCTAAAATAGACTTCCATAAGAAACTGAGTCACCATCCTTATAATTTCCTTCATAGAATGGCAGCGCCAGACTCTCCGTGGATCTCTGGAGGCTGGAGGTCAGATTCCAGCAGTGAGCCCAAGCAGGGCCTATGGACCCCGAGTCAAGAGAACTCTGATTCCCGGAGGACCAGTAAGTCATAGTTTTAGTTTAAATACATAGTAATAACCTCCCCTTTAGTTTTAGCCTTCATCTATTTCTCTTTTTTCCACTCGTCATCTCTCTGGATGACAGATACGTCCTTATAAGAACCTTCCAAACACTGCCTGTCACCCCTGAAGTCACGAATCTGCAGAGTCCTCATCAACTTTAATTACCGTTGACATCTTGGCACATTATGTAAATCAGTCTGTTTTTTACCTCCCTACTGACAGCTCTGCCCATTACGGCTAAAAAGGACCCCAACCCCCTGCGGTCAGCCGTCCCAATTGTACCAGACAATTGCGGTGTCTATGGCACCTTTTATGTGGATCTGACCGGCAACGGACTGAAGACGTTTAATAGTCCAGGTCGCTGTCCCAGAATGCCTCACGGAAAATCTCAGCTGCATAACTCCGAGACCGTTCGAATCACCGAACCCATCGTCAAAACTGCCGTCGTGAGGGAAGTGCAGGCGTTGCCATGGAAACGTGCCCTCCCTGCCCAGCCCAACATGGGAGTTCTGAAGGAATCGTGGGAGAAAAATTACAAGCGTGGTGAGACATCCATTTATTCAGCAAGTCCTTCACATTCATTTCATCCAGCAGTAACATGTTATCTTATGCGATCTACTTCCAGAGCTGCATGCGGTAAAAAGTGCCCCATTAATGCCTGTAAGTCAACAAGCACTGGCAGTATGCAGCGCACCGAGTAACCATCAGCAAAGCAGCAGATTCAGTCAGCACCCTGCAGGTTTGAACATCAGAGCGTCTTGTGTTTAAAATGCTATTCTCATTACGCAGTCTATTTATTAGAACTCTTCTAAGCTGGTCTACATTCCCTCAGGTGGTGTATCAGAGCCTGTGAAGCCGCTGAGTTCTCCACGTATCCTGCACTACTCGGCTTCTCTGCAGCTGGTGGACATGTTACCCAGCCCTCCGCCTCTTCCCATGGAGGACAACCACAGCCTCAGCTCAGAGGACGAGTGAGAAGCACACCTACACACAAAGCAAAATTTAAATGTGCAGGGTTTTTATTGCTTTTATTTATTTTATTTATTTATAGTCAAGTAGAACATGTTGCCAAAACCTTAATAAGGTTCAATTGGTTAACTTTAGGTAATGCACTGGAACAATATTTATTCTAAGTTAAAGGTAGTAGTTTACCCAAAATAAAAAATCTATTTTCTTTTAGCCATGCCCCATGTCAGTGGGCTCCAGTAATGCAACATTCTTTCTTCTACAGCACACACAAAAGCTATTTTTAAGTCATACAGGTTTAAAATGACATTAAAAGGAGTAATTGATGACAGAATTTGAATTTCAACCATATAAATGTTACTTTCTAAATGCATAAATACATTTTAACATTTCAAATTGTTTAAATCACTGTTCAGTTCAGGTAATCGAACTGTAAAATGGTGCCATCATGTGGCTTAAAGATAGACGTAAATGATAGACAATAAATGCAAAGAAGCACAAATGAAACAATAATAATAAAGGGTTTATGAATGAATGAATTTGGTCTGGAAAGACTTTGTTATAAGACTTTTGCAGGTGTCTGGGGAAATCAGAGCACAGTATTTGACATCCGAATCTATAAAGTACTGTAGATGATGAGATCACTGGGGTCTTTCTCTCAGCAAGAACTTCTGAGAAGCTATAAATTCAACTATTTTCTTTCTATTTTATCTCATAGCTATCTAGGGGAACCAGTTAAAGATATGAAAGTGATCTCATTTGTGATTTTTCTTTCCTGTGGGCAACAGTACTCAGCAGAATGCTTTGAAGATTTATCTTCCTATTTAACCGAGTTCAATTCCATCTTGGTGCACATTAAAGTCTTTCTTCCCACTGTGTTTATAAACTTCAGTGTTTCACCATTCTGTCATATCAGGATGCTAGTGGTGTAAAATGACTACTGCCACAGAGCTCAAGATTTGTGTCCGTTTCTCACAGACCAGTGAGGGGTTGTGCCCTTGCCTGTCTGTAATGACGGTGTCTGTGACAAAACCATGTCATTACACCGTGAGAAAGGAGAAGTCCACTACTGTCTCTCTGCTCTCGGACTAAAAGACTAGAAACCAATTTAGCTGGTAGCTCAGCTCTAATGGACAGGGATTCTGAAGGGGAAATGGCCCACACTATTTATTAGAAGATCTGTAAGTGAGAGGAAGCATTTCAAATGCTGTAGGACACGGACAGGAAGCTTCTTCCGGCATGAGGCTTGGAGGCATCATAGTATAATAGAAAGAAAAAAGAAGGGATACAAAGAAGGGATGTCATTTTATATAATAATATTAGGCATAGTTTTAAATGTATTTACCGGTCAAAGGAAAAATGATTCTGTATATCTGATCCCTCAGATCTACCAGATCCACTAAGTTGACAGTTGACATCGGCTCTCAGCAGTCTGTGTGTGCTGCCTCTGGACTCCAGGGTTCCGCTACGGTTACTACAGGATGTCCAACCCACCACAGCCTATCCCAGCCAAGCCCAACCTATAGCCACCTGTCCACAGCCTCCTTCTGTCTCTCAACTGACGACTACCAGGACACCACGCTCAGTACTCAGGGCCACACTCAATACATGGAGATCAGCCCCAGACCACATGGACAAAGGTAAAAGAACATCTGGGGGAACATTTATAAGAAGGGAGTATCAAGACAAAGGCTAATTGTGATGTCTTCCAACAGTGCATCCAATCAAAGTTCTCCTTCAATGCCCCGTCCGTTTTCTCCCACACCCACGTTTGGTTACATCTGTGGCCCTGTGGACCGGGAGATGGATGACGAGCAGGAGTCTCAGGCAGTAGGCCTCAGGAGGGCCACTCTGAGGAGCACGCCCTCATCTTGTTGCAGCGAATGGGAGGGTTCGTTGTGGAACGGCTGGGGTTCGGTGTCTGAAAGCAATATGACGAGCGCTCGAACCAGTATTATAAGCTCCTCTGACTGCTCGTTCATAAATGATGCAAACTTTGCCCGTGTCCTGGCTATGACAGCTGAATCAATGAGCGGTACTTTATCAGGCAAGATATGATCTCTCTTTAATCTTTGTAGACTTTGGTTTTAAATTATTATATCATGCAAGTTCTAAGAATACGTTGAACTTCTGCTCCGATTACGCCTGCCGTTTACACTACTACAGACTTTTGAAAATGCTGCAGACCCCGTTTTAGTTTGAAAACGTACCTATATATCTATACATATCTATGGTTTTACCTGCATAAATGTTCATGTGACATACGTTTTCGGGTTGTGTAGAACAGACGGAGATCGTTTATGAACCGCATTGAAAACGCCAGTGTAGACGAGGATCGTTTTCATGTGGGCCTAAGTTGGCTAACAGCAAGTATACATGTATTGTTCAGAAATGTCCACTAGGTGGAACAATCTGCTTACACTATCAGCAGCTCCACACAGATTTCCCATCCCTGAAAGCTCTGCCAATTTCCAGAAAAATCAAATGCCTGCTAAATATTTTGACTTATTTTAATCAAGCCTTCTGGCGCCAATAAGTTCGTAGTACTCTTATTTCTGCTTAAACATGTTCTGCACATTTCTACTGGGCAAACTTGTAAGTTATTTATAAATCTGACCAGACAAGTTCGCATAAACTGCAATCACATTTCACTTTACTTTGATGCTCACCATCAGGGCTGTAAAAATATTCTACATCATTTGCATAGTCAACAAAAAAGCATTATGTAAATACTCTCTGCAGTTAAGTCCTTTTGAAATGATTCATAATTATGTAAAACATAAACCGTCTATATGGTGCAAACAAAGTATTTTGGCACTTAAAATGTTTTTATGCCTTCGCATTAAATAACAAGGCAAGTGGTTTTTATTCTATGCAAAGATAGAACTAGAATAACGTTTCACAAAAAGCCGTTTGCTAGGTTTTAAATGATAGATGAAGACCATGCTTTTAGACACCCGGGTTGTCAAATTTTAATGAAACATGTTCGTAGTTAACTTGATAAACTACACCTGTCTTCAGCTTGAGACCGGTACATTATAATAGCAAAATTGGCTCATATCACTGAGAATAATAAAAAGCTCTAGCATTATCTGATTTGATATTTTGTTATCTAATGCAATCAGATGTTTGAAGTGTTATTCCAGTACTTTTTGGGAACGTCGCATAACTAGGGGGGAGAACTGTATTTGGGATGAGAGTTTTCATTGTCAGATCAGATTCACGAGGCACTGCAGCATTATGCTTCCCAATGAGACAATGAAAAATAGCAGCGCTACTTTGGTACAATGAGAAATAATGGGATTTGAGGGCCTGTCTGCAAATTGTCTGAGCTCCCCCCATCCTCTCTGAAGTTTCAGCAAATCAATCACGGCTTTCAAAAGAGAAACCTACAGGGACTTTCCTCTCTCCATTTGCTGATTGTTTCCCCCTTTCACTCTCTCCCTGTCTATCTTTCAATCTCCGTGAATGCATCAGGTTAAATGACTAGTACATTGTAACTGATGAGTCCAGCGCCGTTGTGCGTTATCGTTCAGTGTTATAATGCAGAAATTGACTTGTACGTCTTTATACGTGTTAATAGATTGCTTTTCGTTGTTTGTTTTCTACCTATGTGCATGCGCATGCATTCATCACCCTTGATTTCTTTCTTAATGTGTGTGTGATCCTGCATTTTCTGCAGATTTCTCCCCGCCTGCATCCCCCCTGAGTGTTCTGTTCCCCCCTCGAGAGTGTTTTGGAGAGGTGGAGCCGCTGCCCGTGTGGGACTGGAGCACCGCGTGGGTGGAGGAGTTGGAAGCCCAGTTTAAAGCCTCCAGAGAGGCCAGAAGAACCGCCACATCTAGCCGACACTCAGGCATTGAGCACTGGAGAGGACATCTGGAGACCCCCTCGCACCGATGAACGACTTGCACATGCCTAGAGGTGGACTACATTTCCCTGCGTTCCTCAGGGCTCCCCCCTCCTCCCTCCTAATCCTTGTAGTTTCTACGGGTTTGGGTATGTAGCGAGGTCTTAGAAGAACACACTGCTGCAAAGGTACAGTAGGTGCAGTTTATATGCCACTTTCCATATGGACAGTTGAGTTGTACCACACCATAATAAAGACTATTGTACAGGAAGTTCATATTGCCATTCAAAGAAATGTAAATAAACCAATTTTATTTAATAATCCTCCACATACAATTTTATAAAATACGCTTTTATATGACAGAGTTATCTAAAATACACAGGAAATATTATACAAGATGTTTTTGTATTTTAGAGTCTTTTATTATTATTTTATAATTAAAATACATTTCTTTATGTTTTTTTCTTATTTCATTTTACACTGAAAAATGTTAGTTAAGTTTGCATTTAAATTGGAATATAATTGAACTAAATGTTAGCAATTTTAGATCATTTTTTAATTTGTATTGTGATTGTTTTTTGTGTGTGAACGTTTGAGTAAACACTGTTTTAGCTCTGTTTTTTTTATGCATGTTATAAACATTCCTCAGAATTGCTGCATTACTAAAAAGCCACAGTTTAATTACTTCTATTTTTACTAATTGCCTTTTTAAAGTTAATAAAAAAAGATTATAAGTGAACATTTTAATCGCACGTACCTGCCTCTCGTTTACTTTGACATATGTTTGTGTTTGTTGCATTTGTGTCCAACTGTCTCGTAGTTAAGGGAGCACAAGAGGTCTGTCAAGAGAACATGTACGGCCCTCCAGAGCGCTAATCCTCACAGAACCAACCAAATCAGACAACCCTAGGCACCCGCTGGACACACACACACACACTCGCAGAAAACACAAGTGACCATGGCATGACTGCAGAGGGATTATCGCTTGTCCCCTTCTCTCTCTCCCTACAGCCATATGCTTGGCACAAAAACACACCTCCCCCATTACACACTTTTATGCGTGTGCACACAAACACACTGTTCAGATCTACAGCCTTGAATTTGTCTATGGCCAAAAAGGCATCTTTTTATAGCCTGCTGGTAATCCTTTGACCCAGTTTGCCATGCAAGAGCACACTAAAACGGTACCAAGTTTTGCTTTTCGCTTGCTCGGTTTCTTTCATTCATTTGTCACAGAAGAGCACCCCAAATTTGTCTGCAAGGATTATTTTGCATGAAATAATTCTTTCTTATAAAATGATTATGTTTTTAGTAGTACGCTTGCTGATAAGCGATTGAGATTAAATATTCAACAAAAGTGCCTTTTTTCTACCTCAATACACGAGGTAAAAATTGTTGCAAATACAAGAATTAGTTACAGTTGTGAGAAATAAAGTATACATTCTAATGTAAACTAATATAATAGCTAGTAACAAATATGCAAAGTTATTCCAATTATTAGACATAAAGGTGTAAGTGTGAGAAATTGTTTCTATTATAATGTAAAGCCTCAAATGAATTAGATATAAAGACGCAAATATGAGAAATAAAGTTGCAGTTGTGGGATAAACAAATACGTTTTCAAATACAAAAGATAATAAACTTGAGAAATAGTCTCAAATGTGAAATATAAAACTGCAATTGTGGGACAAAAATAAATGCAAATATGAGAAAGTCAATTTGCGTGAATGAAGTTACAATTCTGAGATAAAAATCAGAAACTGAAAATTGGCATTAGGATGTAAAGTTGCAAATGCTAAAAAAAATCTGACATAATTGTAACAAAATCAACTGAGAAATAAAGTTTCATTTGTAAAATAGAAAAAGTTGTAGTGTTGTCAAACAATTAATGACATCCAAAATAATATATATACAGTGCCCTCCATTAATATTGGCACCCTTGGTAAATCTGAGCAAAGGTGGCTGTGAAAATAAATCTGTGTTGTTTATCCTTTTGATCTTTCATTCAAAAAATGTACAAAATTCTTTCATTGAAGAGAAACAATTGAAAATGGGGAGAAAAACTCATGATAAAATAAATGTTAATAAATGAATGTAATGTAAATAAATGTTAGTCACAATAATGTTAACCACAATTATATTAATGTTCTTTCCCCAAGCTAACCGCTCTGAGTTTTCTCCTGTAATGCCAGAGGAGTTTGGAAAACACCTGATAAGAGAAAGGAGACCACTCCTTCATGCAGAATCTCTCCAGATCCTTCAGAATACCAGCTCTGTGATGGTGCTTCTCCTCTTTAGTTCACCTCACTCATTTTCTGCAGGGTTAAGGACTGGGGACTGGGACAGCCATGACAAAAGCTTTCTTTTGAGCTCAGTGACTAATTCTTGTGTTTATGTTGATGTTTGTGTTTTTAATGGTTGTCCCAGTGGAAGACCCAACCATGGCCCATTATAAGATTTTTAACAGAGTCAGTCAGTTTTAGATTTGTTATCTGTTGGTATTTTATAGAATCCATGATGCTATGTGTCTAAACAAGATGTCCAGGACCTCCAGCAGAAATATAGGCCCACAGAATAAAAAAACAGCAGTATATTTCCCATCTTGAGTGTGTGCTGCTAAAAAGCTCATTTTATTGTTTCATCTGATCATAGAAGCCAGTCCCATTTGTAGTTCCAGTCCTGTCTGACAACTGAACTTGCTGGAGATTGTTTTTGGATGAGCGAGGAGAATTTTCTTAAACCCTCCTGAACAACATTTTCTGCAATTCTCCAGCTGTGGTCCTTGAAGAGTCTTTAGCCTCTCAAACTCTACTGCTCGCCGTGTATTAGGAGGATAGAGACACGCAGGCAGCTTTGTGACATTTTATGTTGATTGGAAATTCTTCATTATTTCCCTGATGGTGGAAATGGTCATTTTCACTGCTCTAGCTCTGTTTTAAAGCCACTTCACTAATTGGTGAAGCTCAATTATCTTTTGCTGCACATCATAAATATTTTATTTCTTTTATTAGGTTGATTTTTAATAGAAATTTGGGCTTTGTTTTCCCTCCTATATATATTTCTGTGAAACAAGAAACCATGCCTGATTAATTTCATGTCCATAATCTCCCTGGATTGCTCAAAATTGTGAATATGAATACGAATATACTTACATTTTTTTATACTAAAATTTTTTAGGGGTGCCAATAATTGTGGCCAACAAGTATTGGAGAAAAACATTTATTTTATCACAAGAATTTCTCCCTATTTTCAATAGTTTTACTTCAATGATAGGTTAGAATTGTGCAAATTTTTTTAAATGAAAGATCAAAAGGATAAACAATGCAGATTTATTTTCAAAGGCACCTTTGCTCAGATTTACCAAGAGTGGAGGGGCACTGTGTATTTATATATATATATATATATATACACATGTATATATATATATATATATATATATATATATAAAGAGAGAGAGAGAGAGAGAGAGAGACAAATACTGTCACACGGAAAATCACACATTAGGTTATGTGTGAAATAGCATACTGTATGCCTTCAGCAAGACTCCAAAGAACATTCCAAAAATGGTCAATGGTGAAACATAAGAGTATATATTTTGATGTCAAAATTTAATTTTGTCAAAATGCATTGCCTTTTATAGATGTTAGTTTGAAATATACTTTGCGCCCGAAAAAATAACCAGCCAAACCTTGACTTCCTGATTACAAAAAAGAAAAAGTTTTGACAATTATTCTTTTCAGCAAAAAATGATCCAAACATTAGTGCTTTTATTATTATTATTATTATTTTATTATTAACTTTTACTTCGCATGCGATTAATCACGATTATTCATTGCTCAAACTGAAATAAAACAGCAAAATTTTAAACTGTAATAATATTTCACAATATTTCTACTGTATATATGAGTAAATAATGGCATTTTGGTGAGTACGCAACTTCCAAAAAAAAAAAAAAAAATCTTCAAAGGCTTGCAGAATAGCTTACCAAGCTACATGTTTTAGCCATTCTGTTCCAAGCAAACAAAACAAAAAATATTTCAAACATATAGTATTGTATGATTTGGAGTAGATTTAGAATGCTAACAAAGATGTCATATTTCTACAGAGAACAATTCTTCATGTATTTTCTAGGCAGGGTGTTTAGCATTTCCTGCAGAGGCTTTCAAAATTATTCTCACTGCAAAAGCAAAAACGTTTGCTTTTTTTTGTACCTCATTCAAGTCTCCTGAGTGAGCCGTGGTCCTCGTTTGAATTGAAATAACAGTACAATAGTACAGGGCGCCACTTGTGATTGCCACTTTTGACACTGCTTTCAAGGTGGATGCACTAACATTCTATTTGTGTCAGTCCTCAGAGGATCCGTCTGAAGGCCTCAGCCCACCTCCATAGCTAGCTAGTCATGTGGATGAATGGCCTGCAGAAGTATGAAGAGAAACTGCCATTTTTGGCCCATCACTCAAGAACACGAGAGACAGACAAGCCTGATAAATGCTGCCGTTTGCTTTGTCCCACACAGCGGTATCTCCACATCAAAGACCCGAAGCTCCAACGGAAACAGTGCTGGAGAAGGAAAACGCCACATTGGGATGGAAAAAAATACATCAAACAGGAAAAACACAATGCTAATAATATCTTTTGCTCACTTTGTGTGTTCCTTTGGACTTAAACCAATGACCTTTACATTGCTATTTAAGCTACAGAAATTCACTTCATTATTTTACTTATTAGATAGAGAAAATGTAATTTGATTTGAAATAATATTAATTTTCAATCATTTTAATTCTTACTCTGTCTGGTTTCCAGACTTCTAATTTATCGAATTAATTTTATTTTCACACACTTTTTATACGTTCAAGTTTAACCTCGAGCTTAAAGCTGATTGATCTGTGGTTCCGATATTTATACAACCTCAAGCCACATCGCATCCGGTAAAGACACATGTAACATTATATATGAGGCAGACAGTCTTTTTGGTACAAATGCTTTTGATAAGCCTTGAAGGACATACTGCTAAGTGGAAGTATTCACTCTCTCTGTTTTGTGCACTGAATGCCACATTAAAACAGAACAGAGAGCAAATGCACCCTAAAAGGATAAAGCCGTAGAAAGACATGAAGGCGAGAAAAACTAGGAGATGAGGAATATGCCTTGAAGCAAGGTCAACTCACTGAAAATGCACTGAGTGAACAACATCTCTTAAACAAGCTACAAACCACATGAAATCTATCAGTCGGAAGCGTTCAAGGAAGGATGACGTTGGTCAGAGAAGCGTACTTTCAGACTGTTCTAGAAAACAATGCTGAAATGTTCAAAATTGAATATAGAAATAAAGCTTAAAAGACTGTTTTGTTCTCTACCCAAGCAAAATAGAGTATGTGCAGAAAAACTAATGTTATTTTAAAAATAATAATAATTTAAAAAATCACCTTGAAAAGATACTTTTTTACTTTTTAGAAATGGGCGGCAGCACTTGCACACACTGGCAAACGTTTCATACATAAAAATATCAGCATGAGGTGCTGCAGGTCACCACCACCAGAAAAGAGCTGGCAAGGTCTCGTTTAAAGATGAAAAGAAGAAATTCCCCCTCCGGAAACATCAGGCAGCTGGACTCAAAACAAAGGATTCTGGTCTTGGAACCTGAGGGGTTTTAGCCAGCACTCCCTACAAACTCTGAAGCACGCAGTAACAGAGCACTGTATGGAATGACAATCTGCAGAATTTCCCCCGAGACAGATATCCAGGATGATCCTCTCTTTATCTGGACCCTTGTCTGTAGACACCTATTTATAGTTCCCGTGGTAATAGTTGGAAGATAGGTTTAATCGCCGCATGCTCGTTTTCAGCCTTCGCGATGTTCTACAATACTTAAACTAAACCGCACAAAATGGTCATGGACTTTATAAATGATTTTAATAAAATTCTCATGGCTATTCTGGCTCAAAAAGATATGGTGGTCCAGTGCACTTTGAAAAGCAGGGTTAAACTTTTATTTCTACTCCAACATTACTGTATATTATATCGATGAAGGTTACACTCTAGAAGATACATGAACTAAATAATTCATTTGTATAAAAAATGTGATTTGAAAGGAATCTCATAAACTCACAACAATGTTATAACAAACTAGATAGATTCATATTACCCAGCTATACAAAACCATCCATGCTCATTTACTGGATTATTAATCTCCCCTTCTGCAGTGTCTAGCATTGAACTATCAATTTGTCAAATGCAGACTTGATAAAAAAATTAATTACACACATTTGTGCATGATTATGTGTGTGTGTGTGTTTTCTAATTACTGGTGTCTTGACTTGAATTTGTGACATGCAGTATTAGGAGAGGAGAAAAATGATTTTTAAACAATAGGCCAAATTATGAATGCTATCTAAAAGACAATTGCAGACACATTGATCTCTAAATCTCAGAAAAAGTGGTTTTATGCACTATTTATAAACTATGTGTCTAAGTTGAAAAGCACTACAAATCCATTAAAACAGCTTTTAACTTATGCTTTAATCATGCAGTCTTTCTGCTCAGTTATTTCAGTAGGTGGCGACAAGTGACATCCTTATGAGTGGGTCATGGACTAATTCAATTAAACAATGGGAAAAACAAGTGAGTAAATAAATCCCTGTTACCTTCATTAAAGTGATTTATTCAAAAAACACATTTAGTAAAGACTTGCAGATAGACAGCAGACAGATATATATATAGAGAGAGAAAGCGAGAGAGTATTGGGTTGTTTTCTTCTTTCTTTCCGGTGTGATTTTTCTGTCATTGTGTATACTTCAGACATTTGCATCCTTTCCCGACCATTTCTCGTGGGTGCTGTGCATTTCTCTGTCTCCAATTGACAGCTCAAAATGTCTTCCAGATACGCATGACTGGGGCAGAATGACTGCCGGCAACGCCAATGAATAGAAACAAGTCCCCACAGCGTGAGAGTGAGAATGTAGATAACTGATAAAGCCAAGATACACCTCCTGCCTATCATCAGCCTGATTCAATTCTGCTTTATCTAGCTCCAATGATACGATTCTGATACCTGATAATACTGTGGCTGCAGAAGCACTCTGGGCTTAACAATTTTTTATTTTTTTTTTAAAAGAAAAGATAAAGTAAATGGAAAGAACACGGAGGGAGAGATTGGGAGAATGAAAGAGAAAAAGTCATGAGCTGTGTGATTTAGGAGCTCATGTGAGGGAAATTATTCGAATATTACGGAAAAGTAAATACAGACTCTTTGCACGACTAACAATTGCGATAGGTGCGTACTGAAAGTGAATTCAACTCACTTTGATGTTCTAAAATGTTTTACAAGCACTAATGAAATCCTGTGAGAAGCTTCCAGTAAGTCAATATTACTCTAGCAAAAAACAACATGCAAGCTTTTCCTTTCACAGAAGACCGATTCTCTCTGTTTAAATCTAGACCAAGCTGGGATATCGGCACATGAACAAAATAATGTTTACAAAGACAGCCCATCTTTTATCTAAATGCAAAATCTCAGGGCGATATCGCCTCCGCAACATAATCATTAACTCTCAATGCATGAAAGACATGAGGAATCGTGGGAGGTTATTAGGTCAATCAAAAGCCAAAGCATGTGCTGCTAATAGAATCTGTACAGGTGGTCCAAAAAATTTCCAAGTCATCGTTGTTCTGATTGGTTGAGAGCAGCGTGGCATGTCTAGCGGCCACAGGATGTAGGCCGTCGGGAGGCATGATTAATCTTCATTTTCCTGCTCTGTCATTTTTAACCGTTATTCACCAATCAGCCGAAGACATTTTGTGCAAAGAAACACTTGGAAGTAATTACCATACTTTGCAAAGTAGGAACTAGTGTGAAAACTAGCCCAGAATATTTGCATGAAGATCTGCTGATACGGACCTAAGCTAATTTGTTGCGATGCATTCATCAAGAGATATATAATTTATTTATTTATTGGTAATAAATTACAAAAAACAGATAAATAAATAAATAATACGAAATTAGAAAGCTTGATAGATCTTTTGAAATAGTTTTTAACCGTGAAGGTGATTTCTATCTACAACAACATCCTGTTTTCTAGAAATAATCTGCTTGTGCGCAGAGTGAAAACGGAGTCTGCACACACACACAGTAAATGTGCCAGGGGAAATGATAAACGGCAACCAGTGAGTGTACTGTCTGGTCCACAACCAAGGAAGTACAAAGCAAATCACCAACAACTCAACAAAACAATGTGAAATGTTTTGTAAGACCCCTGGAATGCAGCTTCTGCATTAAAAGAAGCATTGACTACCGATCAGAGACAACAAACTCTATCCTTCTATCTTCTTCTTCCACAAAAATCAATTTCTCCCTCTTCAGGCAAACCCAACCTGAGAAGGCTTAGCGATGGAAGTGTTTACATCCTTTAGTAAAGCATTAAAGCCAAGTCAAAAGCCTTGACGATAGAAATAAAGAAAGTGAAGGACAGAATCGAAGTCAAGTGAAAGAGGCGATGATTCACTGTCAACTCTCACAGCTCTGAATCTCTATCTCTCTGCCATCATTCTGAACCTTTCTCATTCAGTGTCACCTCTAAAACACAGGGTCAGGATACTGTATTTGTACATAAAGTAATCGTAAAAAAAAAATCCTCTAAAAACAATTGTGTGGAATTCAAAAAAATTCGAAAAACAAACAAAAAAAAACCATGCATAATCCTCACCAAGGTTTTATTATTCAGATTTCAGTGTCAGTGGCATGATCTTTCAGAAATCTCTCTCTCTCTCTGTGTTTGAGGAAAGCGCAATTTTTTGAGCAAAGGAACACTTTTTAA
>JAUCNO010001532.1:85111-144622 GCA_032353835.1 Enteromius viviparus | reverse complement strand
TGAACATTTTCATTTAGGGGTGTACTCACTTTTGTTGCCAGCAGTTCAGACATTAATGGCTGTGTGTTGAGTTATTTAGAGGGGACATCAACTTTACACCATTATACAAGCTGTACACTGATTACTTTACATTCTATCAGAGTTTCGTATCTTTAGCGTTGTCCCTTGAAAAGATATAATAAAATATGTACAAAAATGTGAGGGGTGTACTCACTTTTGTGAGATACTGTATATATATATGTATATACGTACATATTTTCGAAATATATGCTATATATGCGTGTACTTATTTATACATAATACATAAACACAGTACACACTCATATATCATTTAAATTAAACCTTTTATAGTAATAAAAGTATATTTTATATTCTAATAATATTTATATACATAGTAAACAGACATAGTATATAATACTTATTTATACATAATAAATATACATAGTAGACATACATATATAATGTAAACAAAAACTTTTATTTTGTATGCGATCACTATTACTATTACTTATTACTACTAGTTATCAAAAATATAGAGGAAATATTATGCAAGACACTTTTTATTTTAGGAGTTCATTTTTATTTTTCTGTAATGAAGATAAAAATAGGCTCCTATAAAAATTACAAATCTGATCGTTTCCAAAAAGTAATCACACACATCTGCTCAACAATCTGCATAATTAGAGATAGCATTCAGTACCAAATAATGTTACTGGATGAGTTCTGCAATAAAGTTTAATATTAATGTTAGGGGTTTGTTCAAATGTCTAACCTCAAGTATAAAAGATAGCAATAGTAATGACTTTAGCAAGTAACACACAAAAAAAAATCATATGCCAGGGAAGTTATAAAAACCAAACGTCATTGTCTCCAAATTTCTGTCAGACCATTACTAAATTCTGACAGCCCCAAATGTTTCCAGGAATAGTTAGCACATGGGACAGATTTCCAAGGTAATGCATTGCGGCTCTAAATTATCAGCTAAATTGAAATTAATGTGCAACACCTGAGTCGTCATCTCTCTCTTCTGCATCCGTCAACACACTAAATGAAAATTAAAGCCCCTGTGTGGTGCGCCATTCAGTCGAGTGGGCTTACCCGGGGTCCCGTGCCCAGTCGGTGGTTCAGAGACGGGTGTGTGTGGAGATGAGAAATAGTAGAGTGTTTTGCACAGACCCCATGGGATCCAGCCTTCTGTTGGCCTTCACTGACCCAGATCTGCCCCGAGAAAGATTAAACTCAAGGGTCCTTCTGTCCCCTAAAGCCTACGCTCCACAGGCATGGTACACAAATCCAAAGCAGTTCGACTGGAGCTGCAGAGAGAAAAGAATAGCATTTATGTGCAATTGGTCAAGAATTGCAGAGATTACACCAAACAGTTGACTGCGTATTCAAGAACCTCTCACGGGCCGATGGTTCGGTTTATCTCAGAGGCGCAAACATTGCTCACTTACCACATAAATGAGTCCTCGTACGCACCTAGCTTACAGCCCAGCAGCTGTGCGGCTCTAAACTCTAATATTCTTTTCTCGTCTCTAAAAAGCATTCAGCCGTTTTAACCTGGTGTTCGCCGTAAAACATCTTGACATTGATTTCAAAGCCAAATGCCAAAGCCGCTGTTTTACAAGCTTGTTTGAACATTGTCCTCTTGGTTTTAATGTGGCAATTGCATGCACTTTGCATACATTAAATGAACAATGAGGTTGAAGGCATCCATCTCGGGGTTCTGTAATTAACATGGAAATGGGAGAATGGTATTTTGACTGTGCTTTGCTCCCCTCTGGCCCTCCTGGGCGTGTCTCCACTGACACAAAGCTAATGAATGAGCTAGTGATTTATGGGTAGTGGGTCTCCACTTAAGGAAGAGTGCGTGTCTTAACTACTTGGTCTGAATTCTAAGGAGACCTTCAAAGGTGAAAGCTCAGAGGATCTCTGTACCTCTCTCAAGAAATTGCACCCTCCTTGAGATCCACCTCTAGGAATGATTCATATTGAACCTTTGACTAGCTGCTCAAAAATTTGAATCCCAAGGTATGGAAAATGTAATAGCTCAAATAAGTACCTCCACGGTTGTGTTGACCAGAGTGGAACATGTTGTTTGATCAACAACAGCTTTGTTAAAATTGATTGCTATTATTTGTAAAGGAATACTGTTCCAGAATTACAGGTGTGCATTACTGTGTTTGTGTGTGTGTAGGCCTACTTGTTTATGCTGCATTGTGGGAACCAAAAGTCCCCAGGGTAGTAAAATCAGATTTTTTAACATTGTGAGGACCGACCTGCACTCCCGAGTCCCCACAAGGGAAAAAATGATTACAAATAATAAATTATGTTTATCTGAAAGTGTAACAATGCAAACAGGTTTTCTGTAAGGGGTAGGTTTAGTCATTACTTAGTATGATTCCCAACTTTATGAATTAGTTCGGTACAAGTGAATCAAAAACAATAAGCCCAATAATTGGATTCCATAATAATAATAATATTCGAGTTGGTTTTGACAGCGCATTTCCAGATAGTGTGTAGTAATCAAAGCAGCAGTCCAAAATATATTACTAAGTTATTAAATCTAATGGTTAAATCTAATGATGATAAAATCTAATGTTTCTGTAACTAAATAACGTTAGATAAAATAATCGTTAATGAATCGGAGCACGCGGGGTTCTCTTTCCCAGCCAGGACCAAACATTACGGATGGAAGTGTAACGTTACCGGAGATAAATACCGTTGTTTATTTTTATATTCTCCTTTTCACTTATTGTCTAACTTATATAAGTACACACCGCTTCTGTTTTTCTCACCTCAGGCTAGCGAGTCTCAGGTGGGAGTGATTCGCATTTTTTGTTTTTCTTCTTTACTTTCTACTTGCTTCATCTAACTCCCTGTCCCTTTCTCCACACTTTTGTTTTCTTCATTCCTCTTCCCCACTCCGCGTTCGCCCCCCTTTCTCCTCCTCAGCATCCAGTGTTGCCCTGGAAGAGGTAATTTCATGCCCCTCAGTGGCGGTTCAGCCAGGTGGAAGGGTCTTCGGCGTAACCGTAGAAACCGAAGATCAACGGTCACGGAATAGTGTCCTTGTTGTTGAAAACTTGCGGCCTGCTGGTTTCGGAATAAACTTGGCAAGTAACGACCTAACTAGCTAGCTAAGTAATTACAGTACTTTCAAACAAACTTCCAAAAACATTCATAACACCTATTATTCTATTATAGGCCTATATTAATTATATTAAATATAGACGGTTTCATCGCACGCACGCCCCTGGACCTAAGTTAACTTCCGGTCTGTGTTTGTTTATCGTCTGGTTAGCGCTGCTGCCTACAAACGCAGCTAAATAATGAGTAATGAAGTTGCTTTTAGGTTATTGTGCTGTGTTTTCCATAACTTACATTTATTTATTTGTATCTTTATTTATATCACTGTATTTCAGAAGGAAGAAAATGCTGTTTCTTATGCTTGAAGCACCTGATGTGATGCGTCTGATTTACGCAGCAAACATATTAAGCTTTTTATATATAAAAAAAAACTACTCTAGAAGGCCATAGCTGCTGTTATTGACTATTTGGGTGTCTACTGGAAGTTAGGGCCACAAAAGTTGTTGTTTGTTGTTGAAACCGTCTGTAACCTACTGCTAAACTAAAAACAAACATCAGATAACGTTTTCTGTTTTTCATTTAGTTTATAAACTAGTTTGAAAAAAAGACAACGTTAGTAAAACTATACACACACACTGATTCATTCCAGGGCAAACCCTTATAGCTCAGCAAATGTATTTTATTTATACAAAACAACAAGGACTACCAAAAAGTTAGTCAAAGAAACATAATTTTGGTTTTTTTGAATGAAATACATTTCCTCACAATCTCCAAAACACTCCTTAAAAAAAGACAAGTACAATCGTTCACAACAGTCGTCAAAATGACAAACTCTCTTGGCTCTGAAAAGAAAGGGGAAAAAGACCACATTCTCTTGTGACCGCAACGACGGGGATCCACAGACAGAGACGAGACGGACAGACAGAAGCGTCCTCGGCTCAGTTAGGTCGTGAGGCTGGCTGTCTAGCTGGCTGGTCAAACAACACATATTGTGCTTTCTATTTTTTTTTTTTTTGTTGTTGTTCTCCAACACAACGAGAGTGCAATATTATTATGCTTTGAAATGCTGCTGTATACATTTCTACAAGAGGTTGGCACATTCAGACATTAACTTATCTATAATATCGGCGTTTTTAACATGATTTCATTTCTTCTTTCATGTATAAATACAATATATTCTTCTTTCCTGGCATCTGGACCCCATGTAAAAAGCTTCAACGGATGATTATTTACAGTGACAGCGTGATGAAAAATGCCCCCATGAAGGTCATAAATAACAATAATAATAATAATTAATAACGTAATCAAAAGTCCCAGATTCACGCTCTGAAATCTGTACACTCTTTCGCTTCTCTTCGGGTCTTCTCTTTAGCTTCCGAATGAAAACAGGGATGTCTCAAGTCAAACTTCCTGCGTCTCACAGCCTTCCCTTATCTCATCTCCTGGAAGAAAAGCAAAGGAGAAAAATTTGAATTAGAATCGGCAAAGAAAGTTATGTTTGATGCAAATACTAGCATTTGAAAGCAGCTTAGGACCATATAGATGCTTTTATATGGATAATGCTAATCATAATAGCAGCTTTAACACCGGCCAAAATATCCTTTACATTGGTAACTAATGGTTTTAACTGGTCATTTAAACTAGTCGACCAGCTTAGCTGGTCTATTCAGCAGATAATTGTGGCCTCTCTCAGGACAAAAGAAAGCCTTTTTCGTATGGTATGCCTATAGATGACTTAATGCAGCAGGGATTGTCCATCATGTGACGTGACAAGATCTGAGGACGCAGAATAAAGCCAATCTCAGGGGCAGACCCTTTCTCTCCTCTCTTCGTCAAGAACCTATTCACGCTCTCTGTCCGACTGGAAAGATAACGCTAACCACCGTGACAGGACGGAGTAACTCGAAACTCTCTCCCCAGGGAACGTATAGCCCTCTTTTATGTGGCCTGTCTTTTATGTTCCAGAGGGGGTAACCTAAGAGGGGGTCACACATCTGAAGAGACTCTTCAGCCCATATGGAGTGACCT
Source organism: Enteromius viviparus (assembly GCA_032353835.1). Taxonomy (NCBI): domain Eukaryota; kingdom Metazoa; phylum Chordata; class Actinopteri; order Cypriniformes; family Cyprinidae; genus Enteromius; species Enteromius viviparus. Next base: position 139,504 of record JAUCNO010001532.1, on the reverse strand, counting down.
TAGATGTGAATAACCCAGTTCCCATCACACATCTATTCATGTCTTTAGGGAAAGACTGTAAAAAAAAAAAAAAAATGTTATGGCCACCTTTAGCCCAACTAGTTCTCCCTAATCTGATTCCCTATTTGACTAAACTAGTTGTAAATGATAAGAAAGCATTTTGTAATCATGAAAAAGTACTATAGTATTAAGTCTTTTTAAATTTAGTAAGGAAGAGCATGACAGCATTTTTTAAGTGTGTCTACTTTTGTATGTGAGAGCTGTGGAAATTGGTTCTAAATAATGGTGCAAGTGTTTGATATGAGAAAAGCTTTTACTTCTTTTCTTTACACACAGATCATTCTGTTGCAGCATCTCTTCTGCAAGCAGTAGAGAATGTTCTTCAGATGAAGTGTCTGATTGCTGGCTAAACGTCCCGTGCCTCTACTACAGAACACTTACACTCTGTGCTGAACAGCCAGATGGACTCAGCCAGTCTAGACTCATCCACACTTAGTCACTCCTGTCTCATCAGCGAATGAGTGTTAAGAAAAGATAAACGAACGTGCATGTTTGCGAGACCGTGTTTGACTAAGCCTGGCTAATGTTTGAGATTTAGGATTAGGGTTAGGATTTGGGAGGTTGAGGATTAAATCTCAAAAGCATACAATTAAAACCGTGGTCTTAATCTGCATTTTATGTCTTTAATTAGTATAAAAATATCTAAACATTCTTTATGTTAAAAGCAAAATAGTTTTTGATGTTTTAAGTGTAAAACAGTACGCTGGACAATTTGACTAAATAAGCGTATAATAAATACTGTACATTCAAATTAAAGTACCTTTCGTGTGTCACAGCTCGAAGTAAATAAAGGCATCCTGCAAAGTTTTAAATCTGAAAATACATTGTGTATAAAGTTACTGTCTCTCAAAAGAAAGGGTCAACTGAGTCATCGAGTCCCAAGATGTTTCATGTTGACATTAGCATATCGCCCGCCCATTTGTTTGTGTGCTCGCGTTTGTCTTAATGAAAATGCAAATTCATTATTTGCCACTAGGTGCCATTTTTAGAGCATAAAAGTCTCACAAACACTGCTTTAAATGAAATTGACCAATCACCGAAGGAGTTCGAAAAAATTGTTTGTGAGTCATTGAACAAATAAGGTAAATATAAATGCATATTATAAGAAAATGAAAACGTGTTTGACCTTGCATGCATGTGGACCTGTTGAAGTGGGAAGAAAAAAAAAAAAAATAAAAAATACTGGTTAAGTAAATGATTTTTCAGTGTGAGAAAAGTTACTTGGTCTTACATCATTTCTCTTCCTGCCCGTTCCATGCCCCCGTGATCCTGTTGACCCCCGTGATGATGAACTTCCTGTTGTGGAGCAATTGCTGGACATCTGACCCCGAGACAGGAAGTTGGGCTTGTTGTAAGGGATTAAATCATCTTCTGCTGTGAGCAAACAATACCAAAATGTTAAGGTTTAAGGTGCATTGATTACAATATAACTTTCATTAAAATAAAAAGCCAGTCTATTTAATATATATACACTTGCATATACACACATACATTTAGAAGATTATTAATATACTTGTGCCTTTAAAGAGACATTTTTACAGTTTTAAATTAGATCAGATATCAGCTCTAACCGTCTATTCGTCTATGAGAGGAGTTTTTCCGGTTGGGTGTGCCCTGTTCTCTCCTCTCCATGGAGGAATGGGAGCTGCCCACTCTCTCGAGGGACGTCTGCCCACATTCGAATCCCCCTACTTGAGCACAGTCGACCTCATCTTCAGGAGGCGGCTCTGGTGGAGGGGGCAGATCTGCAGAGATGTGACCAGCATGTTAAGTATGCAGGAGCAGGAAAAATGATTAACTAACTCCATTCTAGAAAAGGCCTGGTCAGTAACTCACCCCCTTGCAGTATATCTCTTCGGTATTGACCGCTCTTGGAGGTTTTCTTCTTCACTTTGGACTTCTGCCCAGGTGGTGTGTGGTCCGCAGAGGGCCTCGCTCGACCTGAAAAGGCGGGATGAAGCAGATTTAACAATTGTAACTATTATAAAAGTTGCCTTAGGTAGAAAATGTCTAATTATATTTTGCCGTGACTTATACTTAAGCTTCTGGGCACATTTATATAGAAGATGGAAACACACCTGGTGTGGTGTGGCTGATGTTTTCTACACTTTGGGCAGCTCCTTGGCTCAGATCCCGTTTGTGTACTGAGCGGTGTGGCACAGTGTTGTCAGGGCACTCCTGATTGGCCGACAGGTTAGGGTTGGACTGGGTTAAAGGGGGGCTTGGTGCTCGTGGCACAGGAACTGGTCCGCAAGGCAACCGGCTATCGACAAAAAAAAGTGTTTGGTCAATTAGAACAAAGTTTGACAGCCTATAATTTGCTAGTACAGTAACTGAAATGTGTTATAACCCTGATCTGGAGCCAACAAGGAACACAAACACTGTTATATGAATTCATATTTAAGTGAAAACATAGACCAAGATCAGCACTTTTTGTAAAAGTAAATGATCTTTCTATACTTGGTGCAACTGCAGTCTAGCAGCAAGCTCAATGAGAGTCTAAATATTTGCTCTGTGCCATGATAATCTACAAATACGGACCTGCAGAGGAATAAATTATTCATGAAACAAGTTTTCTCCAGCAGGAACAGAGAACACCATAAAAATTCTCCTAAGGTAATGAAAACAAATAATCTATTCTATTAATGAGCAGAACTAAAATGCAGGAGAGCAGTATTTCCTGAAAGATGAAACATGGTTTATATTAAGTATTTTAAAGTAAGCATCACCTCGAGAATAAAGCAAATGTCATTTATGCTGCATCTTATCAATTGTAGTTTATGACAAGTATATGTTGTTGACAAATGGTCAAATCAGACTGTCAAACACTAATGTGCCACATAATTGTGAAACATTGTGTGTCTCACCGTGCTATCAGTGGCTGTTCGAGCTGGTGCAAGCGTGGTATATCATGGCAGTGGCCATCGTCTCTGGGAGATGGCGTTAAGGTGGCGGTGGACTGGTGGCTGTAGGATGTGGTGGGGGAAGAAGCCTCTCCTCTAGGAGGAGGAGCAGGGCCATCCTCCATCACACCGTCCATAAGGTAAGTCCTATCAGGGAGAGGAGGACACCACTCTTCCTCATCAGACCTGAGTGAGAAGAAAAGTTTCAATATTATTTACAGGTAATAATGCAGGCTATGCCATCCACCGCACCGACTGTACAGTAAGTATAAGGGTTTTAAATATGGATATCTTTCATACAAAAATTCACTGATTCACTACAGGACACCTTTTAATACAACTCTGATTGGATTCGTCTGACAGAATTAAGTCTTATACACCAAGGATGCTTTGAGGGTGAGTAAAACATGGGCTATTTTTCATTTTTTAGGTGAACTAACCTTTTAATAATGATAGCACATATTCTACTCGCCACTTATCCATTATTATAATTATATAACAAACTTTTCTTATTACTCACTTGCCCTTCTCACTTAGAGTGGGCGAGTAAGTGACTTTATTTCTGCACTATAACAAAATTTCCTAATTTTTAGCAGAGGGTTAAGTAACTCTAGCACCTCTGTGTTAAATCAATCACAGCACACTCATTATGATTGCCTGCTGCAGTAATCACCGGGTCAATGCAACCAGTGGCATATCGATTCCTACTGCTGTTGCCTGGCCGGGCTTCCAGATAACTAAATGCGTGATTTTTTCAATCTATGCGATGGAAAAGAAGTTAAATGCAGTGGCATTTTGAGTGACACTGACTCAATTTTATGCCTTGGGCACTTTGAGGGCAAACCGCTGAGCTGAATGACACCTCCACACGGCACGCTCTTGGTTTGTGTGGCTGCTCGATATTTTTGTTGAGTTCTTGGGCCTCGCTGAGTTGAAGGGTGAGTTATTCAAATTATAGTCATATTGCAGTAACAGAGCCGATGCTCTTGCCTTCGGGCTGCCACAAAGGTTAACCTTATGATTCATTAGCTCATCACACTTTTGAGGGCTAGTCATGAAAATCCTGTCTGGCTGTGAGTGTTCATTGCATGCTTGTGCCCTGAACGACGTCTAATGCTCGGAGGAAGGAACTTGAGAAGGGTTGTACCTATCACTGGCTAATGTGGTTACTGCGGGGGCCTACAGTATGTCAAGGTTATCGGATTCATGGATCTTTACTGTGACCCAGGGCTGGTTAACCGCTGTGGCTAATGTGACTGGCCCTTGTTACTGCCCCTCACGGGCAGTCATTGGGTTGAAGTGGTGGCAGAAAGCAATAAGAGCGTCTCTACCCTGTCAGAGCCTGCGGCAGGGGCATTCTGTGGCCACTGCTGACCGCGTGCTTCTCTAACAAGGAACTAATGCGATACAGACCAAGAAAAGAAAACATAACTCAGTCAGGCCGTCATGAAGAAACAGGCCAGATTTAAGGGTAGAATATCGCTAACTTTGTTAGACTCTATATACAGCCTTGTCAACAGCAATCACACCGCTCTGGCCCTGAGAATTCTAAGTCTGTTCCTGGAACAATCAGCAAAACCTTGTCCAGAAGGCTAAGTAAGGCCATACTCCCAGCTAGCCAGCATGCTGCAAATTGGTAAAAGATGTCATCATGTAGACATGGAAATGAAGTTAAAAACTAAAAATGTGAACTGGAACTTTGAGATTTGCTTTCTGGGCAGCTATTAACTGATTTGTTAAGTTTCTATCACGATAAAATACACATGTCAAATCTATTAGAATCAGAATTGTGGCTAAATCTATAGCCTTTCAGTGAACTTTACCCCATGTCCTGGATTAGTTCATTATCATCCTCCTCTTCACACTCGTCCAGATCTCCAGAGAGAGGTGGTGGTGGTAACGCATCCATCCAGTTGAGAGATGGTGTTTTCACTGGCTTCCCCATTAACTTCTGCTTTGGCTGTTTTACTGTAGGAAAGCAAGCAATATTGTGAATAACAAAACACATATATTAAGCATATACAAGTACAACTACAGTTCAAATTAAATTCAATAATACAATTAAAAATCTATTTTTGGGATATTGAAATTGAAATAAACCTAAAATAAATTGGAAAGAAAAATGGAAACATTGGCAGTGAACTGAAATAATTAATAAAAAATATAAATACTACATAAAGCTACACGAGAATATAAAAAAACGAATAAAAATGACAAAAGCACACCAAATTAAAACCAAAAATATAAAAATCAAAGCACTATAATAGTGTAGAAAAATACTAAAGTAACACAGCCAAGCAAGGCACTCGTATTAGCACTGAACAGATAAGACTGGAAAGATACCGTTATCAGTCTTGGAGCGGTCTGGCTGGGCATACTGAGCATTGGAGGTTCCAGGCTGAGTCATCCAGTGGCTGCCATCTTGTTCAGGGCTGCAGGGCGCCTGGTTGGTGAAAGGCATGATGGGAGTGCTGGCGTAGGGAGTGGTATGTTGAGAAAACTGAGCAGAGAAACTTCGCAGGTCCTCGCTGGTGGGATCAATGGTGCTGTAGATGGGGCCCTCGTTGGAGTCTGCGCTGTACTTCTCGTTTTGGTTGAGGTAATTAGAGATTCCCGCCTCTGAGGAAGCGATGGTAAATTAATTAGGGTTTAATTAATAAGACTCTGTGCTGTGGAAACTTAGTGTTAAATTAATTTAACAGTACAGCCGGTGGTGTTTCTCTATAAAAGCAGGTCTTACCATTATAGTATCTCTCCGGGGTGTCATGTTTAGATGTACAGCAGTTCACAGAGTCTTTCCCGTTGTGCACAAGATTGGTAGTTGGCCAAGAATCAGCCAGCCACGGGTAATTTCCCATGTTGGCACCCAACATACCAGGCCTACGTATCCAGACATATCCAAAAATATCAGTAACTACACTGTACTAACTAATATTTATACTCTGTATTGATGGTTAAGAAGCTTAAAGTGCCATTTACCGTCCATTAAGTCCAGAACTTTCTCCATGTGGGAAACCAACTGTAGAGAGATGAAAGAAAACGTATATATAATGCAAGAGCTGAAATTATAAGGCTAAAAGTGAGTTTTGTGATTGTTAAAACATCAAAACTCAGACTATTAAAATTATGTACATTAACTGAAATAAATCTGAAACCAAATATAGTATAAAAAAACAATTACACTGCTGACTTGGTACCCTACTGGACTAAAACAAGATTTGGTGCTAAAAAGACTAAAAGTATAACTGAAATTAAAATAATGTTAGGATGTAAATATTAAAATAGCACTGCTGAATCATTATTTAATGTCACTTGGTGTGATATGTGCTTGCATACCCGCAGGTGTGTATGCAAATGATGCTGTGTAATGGCTGAGCTCTTTTCTCTTCTTCCGTCTGCAGTAGATCCACACGCTGAATCCCATAAGGATTACCCAGCATGCCCCGCCAATGCCTGCGATGAAGGCAGGCTGCTTCACTACGTCTGTGATCTGCTCAGCCAGACTTACATTCTCGTCAGATTCGCTGCCTCCACCTGTGACTGTAGGCTGCTCTGCGGGCAATTCTGAAAAGGAGAGAGAGAAAGAAAAGAGAGCAAAGTCAGATCAAAGTGTTACTCAGACAGAATGTCTTAATAGGACTTCAGCTTATTGGAAAGAATTAAGCAATTTAGTTTCATAGCGGGACTTTAAAAAGCAATCAAAGAGAATTTACACAGTTTTTTTTGTACTTCAACTCCACAAGCCCATCACTCTAATGTTTAATTCTTTTAGTCTTTAATAGTCACGGCTGGTTTTTCGGCGAGGACTCACTGATTAGTACAGATACGGGCTGGCTGTGTGTGCCCACTCCTGCGCTGGTCACTGCTGCCACCTCCACCTGGTACAACACACCAGGTAGAAGCCCCTTTAATAAAGTTGTCAGCACGCTTCCATCCACTGTCTGATTGATGTGGTAGCGTGTCTGAGAGTCGTTACCCAGACACCAAACCTGAAAAGAGATAATTAAATCTGAACTTAAAAATACTGAAGTGACCTAACCTGGTCCTTGACCATTTGCAGAAAGACAACAAGAAAGTCCACACCTCTCTCACCTCCCCTGAGCCCATTGAGTTTAAACAGACCCCCTATAGCATGCAATTAGTCAGTTTGGGGGGGGTAATTGAGAAACAATGCCTCAATCACGATATATGGTTATGGTTGGTTGTGATTGGTTCATGCTATAAATCCCACATCTTGTGTTTGTATGCACTCCACGTCTGAATAAACAATATAATGGTGTAGCTATAATTTCATCTATTACAAACTACACCTGTGTGCAAAATTGGAATATTGCATGAAACTAGTGCTGGGCAATGATTAATCTTAATTATTGCATAAAAACATAAAGGTTTTTGTATAAATAATATATGTGTATGGTGTTTATATTTTTTTTTGTACATCTGAACACACACCCATGCATGTATATATAAAAAAAAAGGTAAATATTTATATTTTTATATATTAAATACATTTATATATCAATTATATTCATATAAATATATACACGTAAATACATGAAAATATTTTCTAAATATATACTGTATGTGTGTGTCTTTATATATGCATAAATATATGTACACACACATATATTTCATAAACTTAAACTTTTATTTTGTATTAATTGCAAATAAGCACTACATGATTTGATACATTTTTTTTTTATTTATATGCATCTTGGCATTTCCATCCAGCATTTTGTATGCTATATATAATACTCCAAAATGCTTTAATTAATAATAATTTAAAAAGTAAGTTAACAACTCACATAACAACATTGTTACTGCCTTGAGTTGTTATTTTGGAATAAATGTCAAATGCTTAAAAACATTACATGACAAACTTGATATAAGTAGTTAGAATAAATATTAAATTGGTTGGGATATACTAAGTTTGTTTTGTTGAATGACTTTTGCAATCTAAAATATACCTTATACTCTTGGATGACTCCATTTTGCATCTCAGTGGGAGGAGGCTGCCATGAAACACTGATGCTTGAGCTGTTGCTGAGCTTGACTGTTGCCAAGGTTACAGAACGAGGGGGGGCACTGGGAACTGGAAGAGAATTCAATTAAAATAACATTTTGAAAAGTGAGTGTCCTTAATAGTAAATCTACATTAGCCCCCTCCATAATTTTATTTGCTTGAATGAAGCGATTCATCTTCATATTATGTACAACAGAATAGAATTGAGTCAGGCTGGGCTGAATGAACCCGAATTGAATTGATTAGAAGAAAATTAAATTGAAGTGCATCAAATGGAAACTGAAAGAGCTGCAGATATCTCACCCTCCTCTGGCGTGCGAAACGTCAGCGGGCGGCTGTCTATTCCCTGGAACTCGTTAAAGTAGGGTCGTATTTTAATCTCGTACTCCGTGCCTTTGAGCAGGTTAGCGATGACAGCGCTACGCTCTGTTGCAGCTTTCACTTCCTGTTGGGACCAGGAGCCGCCGACAGGACGATAAAGCAAACGATAACCCTGGATGTACTGAGACTGACGATCGACCTGACAGATGGAAAGAGGGAAAGCGAGACAGAGAAATGCGATAAGGTGAGCTGGCAGGAGAATCATAAGGCCGACGAGGGGCTGATTTGGAGGCCAGATATTAGCGGCACTCACGTTCCAGCTGATCTTTACTCTGGATGCCGTCAACAGCGCTGGTTCATGAAGCTGAACAGCCATCTCACCCAGCTCCCTCTGCACCTGTCGATGGTCCACACCTTGACCTGTAGGACTCACATCTGCAAAAGACAACAAGAAACGTCCAATATTAACATGTTTAAATTGTGTCTATATGAACATAGAATACATCAAGAAAATAAGTAATCAAGTTCAAAAAACAGCGTTTTTATTTTAATTAAAGATAATCAAGTTCATTATTTTAAGTGAAAAAGAAAGGTAATATGGAAAAACATTAGCTCAAAATTAATTTAGTTACAAGGAATGAAATAAAAAGTAATAATAATAGTAAACAGCTATTATATTGTATAATCAATTTGGATTTTAATTGTATATTGTAATTATGTTATTTATGTATTTTATATATTTTTATTTATTGTATCCTTAGGGATTAATAAAGTCAGTCTATCTATTTATCATCTATATATTATGGTATTTTATTCTACATGATTGTATTTTTATATGAATTAAAATTAAATCAGATTAAAATATAATTAAGACAACTGAAGATCTGAAAAATTAGTTAATTATTAAAAAGAATAGCTGAACATAATTTCACAAATTATGCATATATATATATATATATATATATATAGTTAAATTGTAACTGCCTTGAATAATTATTTTGCAATAAATTTAAACATTAAAACAAACGTTAAAGATTTACACAAAAAATTATATATAATACTGTTTTTTTGCTTTTAGTGCAAAATTTTCATTATTAAATCCAATCCACATTGAAAGGAACTGATTAACATGTAATCTGTAAAAACAGGCACTGGTAATTTGTTATACAACATATAATTTGTATTACACATTCACACATTTTTAAAGATCTCTATTAAAAAGGTCATAAAATTGATTGGTCTCCAGCGTACAGACCTTGTGTGCGTACAGGCTCTGAGATGGGGCTGGGGTCACTCAGGCCGTAAGCGTTGACCGCCCTCACAATGAACAGGTAAATGGTATTCGGCGACAGTCCAGTGACCGTGTGCTTCTCCAGCTTAACAAAATCTGCAACCGTCTGCCAAGTACTGCCTGCTGATTGGCTGAAAAAATAGAAAAATGATAAGAGATTGTATTACTACATCAATTATTCATCACATTTACATAAACCTTAATTCCATACACGTTTATTTATGCTCTACAATAACAAAACCAGCAGATTCATAGAGCACAATCTGAATAAAACATCAATACGCCAAAGTTTTGTCCTACATTTGTCCTGAAGCTGTTGCATGGCATTAGACAGAACAGGGTTTAACAGCAAAGTCAATGTCATAGATGTTTATCTGCACTCGTTTGATTGTCATTACATGTGTCTGTTTAATGACCCAGCTCTTCTGTGATGCTATTCTTGTAGCCTTTGGCTTGACAGTGCGTGGCGTGACTAGAAAAAGATCTCTGCGGTGATAGATTTATTTACGGCACAGACTGGGCTTCTCATAATGCAGTGCATATAATAAATAAATAACACCTTGGATACCGAACTGAGATTTTTATTAAATGGAAACTGAAAACATTGGCTGTTCACGGTACAGAATTTAAGAACACGGCTTTTTATTAGCATCCAGATCACACCTAAGCACAGAGGAATATGAACTTGACTTAATGAGAACCAAGAGAGCTACTAGATGTGGCATACAGGTGGGCAAGACTCATAACAACATGCATCCCCATCTGACAAACAATGAACGTTAAGAACAGACATCTGTCTGTGCCAGAAGGCTTTGGGATATTCCTCTTCACTTGTCTGTGGTTAACCATCCTCCTTGTTTAGAGCAGTGGTCACGTGCGGTGTGTTCAAGGTTTATTTTTCCCCAGTGGCAACTCCTGCCGCAGACACAAAGCCAATAAAAGACCGACCTGCACAATTAGGCCAAGCCATAAATGCTGGGCACCTCGTAAATATTCCTTCAGCGGGCCACCGATAGGAGCGATAAATCCAAGGTCACTTTGCTATCAGCTGGGATGGAAGAAACGGGGAAAGGCTGAGGCGCAGACAATTCCCTTTTCTCCAGCAGGACCGTGATTGGACTCTTATAAACACCTGCATAAACGTGCATATATTTCAAAATTGGGCCACAACATAAACCTTTTCTTTTTTTTTCTGCGTATCGAGCTGTCAAAAGCCTAAATCCTCTTCATCCGCAATCTCAGTTCTTTTCCATCCCTCACTTGTTCTCTGTCTTCCTTTCCCAGCACTCTGTGGTCCACAGCACCTCAGGGAAGGAAATTTTATAGCATACACCCCTTTCAGCCCCACAGCACTCTATAAAGAATCAATTTTAAGGATGTGGGGCCATGCTAACTGTTACCCAGGGGGCAAGGGAGAGGACAGAGACATAGTGTGTGTATAAGATAGAGAAAGAATGAAAATGTGTGGGTGTGTGGGGCTCGCTACATCTCCGTTGCTGAACAGCCCATTCGCTGACTCCCTCTAAGGACCGCAGGACCTTGGTTCTGTAATTAGAGGTAGCCCAATTTCAGCCAGCCTACAATAGCATAAAGAAGTGTCTGTATGGACTACATTTGAATTCATTAGCATGTCAAACTGAGACCCTCAGCTATCAGAGGGAAAATACTTCTCAAGCTATGCTTCTATGAACAAACCTGTTGTAGACAGAACATAACCTAAAACAGCAAGTGCAATGATTTGTATTTATTTATTGATGCCATAGACACCCCAAAATGATGATCCCTGTATTTTATAACATAAAAGCTTGTTTTTTATGCATTACAAACCCATTTAAACTGTATAACGTTATACTACTTACTAATTAAATAATTGATCATATTAAAGCAAAACATTATAAAATAAATATGTTTTACTGAAAAAATAATTAAAAGTATTTTTAGTAAAAGCAAAAGTTTTTTTTTTAACTCATTTTACAAAAGAAAAAAAGAAGATATTTAATTCATGCACCGTACTCTATTAGAGCTGCAGAGAGAATAAAATAAGCACAATTAATCTAATCACTTAAAGAAAAAATAAAATTCTGAAAATGTGTTTAAAATTACTGAATTAAACCAGATGCACCTGTTTTTAAAATAAATTGGCTTTTATCAAATAACTGCAAACAAGTACACTGGCATGTAAACACACACACATTTGTGTGTGTATATATATATATATATATTTTTTTTTTACAATTATTTATTTATTTTTTTATATTTCTATTCTGTTTTTTTTTTTTATAAATAATCTCACTGCTCCAATTGTTCCGAAACCATTATTTTTGACATGACTGTCACACACACTGAAGCTCCATTATTATGCTTAACCAGGTTCACCAAGCACATTTATAAAAACTGTTAAAAAAAAAAGGTAGAAGTTGTAATACCACCAAAACTATGACATTTTGTCTTGCAATTGCAAGTGTACATCTAGGATTTCTTTGCACATCTAGGATTTCTTTATCAGAATTGCAAGTTAAAAAGTCAGAATTATAAAAGTAGAATATAAATTCTGGTTAAAAAAAAGGAAATAATGCGAGATTTCTGAACAGCAATTCTGAGAAAAAAGGTCAGAATAGTGAGAGAGAATTGTGTTATTTACAGTCACAATTGCGAATTGTAACTTGTAAGTCAGAATTGTAACAATTAATTTGGTTTTAATTCAGTGGCTAAAATGGGCTTCCATAAAAAAACATGTGCTCATAAGTGCCTAAAAACATAGCCTTCCCTGATAAACAACACTGTGTGCTATGCAGATATGCAGAGGTTAGCTAATCAAAACAGAGGCCATTTACATAACAGGCACTGTTGCAAACCACTTAATAAGAGGGCAGAAAACAGTCAAGTAAAGCTAAATTGCTAAACTGCCACAAGAAACCTAAATGTATACAATAATTCAATAATTCACAAAACTATATCCCCCTTAAATAAGCCAGAGTTTTCCAGTCCATGTCTAAAATTCAATTGTAGAACACCAATACAGTTGCTATTAATTTAGATCTCTCTGGCAGTAGGTTGCCGCCTGAGGGGAGTGATTCTTGTAGGAGGCAGGATGTGATATGTAAGCGCAGGATGGAGCTGCCCTCGCATGACTGTGAGGAGCAGCAGAGCGGGGGAAAGGGGTCAGGGACGGGGCAGACACGCGGTGGTATTACCCTGTCTGTCACGGCTGACCGGCGACGCTAAGACAGTGACAGTGAATTAATAAAAAATGAATAATAGACCCCTGTAGTAGCCCCTCTGGCAAGAAACAATATTATCTTTGCTACGAAGGAAAACAAACAGGAAGGCAGGCAGAAAGGAGAAGTCCGCCAGCTCACCTGAAAGCCTCGATGATGTAAGAGGTGACAGCCGCTCCACCTTCATGTGCATTTGGTTGCCAGGTAAGGGTCACACTGTTACGGGTCACATCAGTTACGACGGGCTTCTGGGGTGGACCGGGCAGCTGGTAGGGCTCTGAAACTGGGGGTGCTGAGAGGCCGCCACTCTCTGCAAAGATAAGGATATTAGAATGCCATCCAAGTTATTGTTCTGTGAGCTCTGTTTCTCATCAGAAAATACTTGTGTTTCTAGTCTAGATTTATAGGACATTATAACCGAAATCAATATTGAACAGGCACTATCTACAGAGCAAGCTTGCAATGGAATCGGCTCCCTCAGTTTGAAGATGATATGATGCAGTTTGTCAAGGATAATGACACATAAAGGTGATGATGGAGCACTTGTGTGCATTTTTCTTTTTTTACCTTTTACTGTGAGTACACCACTCCAGCTCGTCTCTCCACTCAAACTGGAGGCAACACAGGTGTAGGCCCCGGAGTCCGTTTCCTAGCAACAGCAGGCTCAGGGTCAGCATTTGTATGGATAAACTCGAGCACAATGCCTCACTCCGCTAGGAGCAGCGTGGAAATCTTGACAAATGAGCACAAATTCCTCGAAATTGCCTATTATTTCACAGTAATACAGGATCAACAGTTATTTTTTCCTATTACTATTGAAGTTAGCGACAGGAAGGTAATAATGTGCTGTTGTGCAACCCAGTGAGCTCGTTTGTTGCCATATCTTTTATAGCATCATATGCATGCACCCAAAGTAGAGACAAAATATTAGGCAAACTATAAACTGTATCTTTCACAAAGAATGAAGCCCCAGAGTGCACTGTGACACACGCATTAAAAAAATACACTCAGTTCAGATGACGAGTTTAAAAAAATCCCATTATTTCTATTAAAAATAAGTGAAGTTTGAAAATATTTAATTCTAATTAAAATAGAGTGTCAATATTTGTGTTCATTATGGGCTTTCATGCTTATTACAAAATCATATATATGGTCTATTCTAATATATCTAATCATTTTCATCATCCATCTCTCCAGTCTTCAGTGTCACATGATATTTCAGTAATAATTCTATAATAATAACAATATGCTAATCTGATGCATAAGAAAATGTTCTTGTTATCAGTGTTGAAAACAGTTTTGTGGGATTCTTTGATGAATAGAAAGTTCAAAAGATCAGTGTTTATTTGACAGAAGATTTTCTGAATGTCTTTGTTGGGATTTTTTAATAAATGTAAGGCATCGATAAATAGACAAATAAACTTCAAACTTTTAAATGGTAGTGTATACAAATACCAGACACAAATCAATACGCAGCATACTCATTAAACACGTTAAAATGGCAAACCATGCTGGAGAGTTTAATCAGCAGAATCCATCAGAGCTTGAGATTGTTTTCATACTAGTGTCTCCGGAAATTTAGAAATCTTTCCATCGTGGAAACCCAAGTGGATTTTCATCTGTCAGTATGATTTAAGATATTTGTGTCTAGTATCTGAGTTAGCATGGGTGTACTGAATGTGCAGAAGGAAAAAGGAAATACAAAGGCAAATTGGTGAGCGGTGGGGAGGGCGAGGGGCATTGAATTTTTACCACAGGGCCGAGGGGAGAAGTCAAGCAGAAATTGCTTACGACAGTGAGAGATGTAGTCAAGCTTTTCCCTTTCTCTCTCTCATGACAGCGATCTAATAGTGCTGACAGCTCAGGGGCACCAATGACACGTCTGAGGATTTGACTCATCGGTGATGCACACATACATCTACACACCATGTGTCTGTTTCATCTCAATCTCATTTTTATGTAGCATAATGCATGTTAGCATGAATTAAACAGCAGCTGATGTAAACAGCAGATACTAGTAGAAAAGCCAGAAAAAGTCTCATCTGAAACTCAACCGGTGAACTGAAAAGTAGCTTTGTATCCTCAGGCAGTACAAGAGTGTGTTGTTGAGAGTGTTATTTTGGTCAATTATGAATCTCTTGGGAGGAGGAGGAGAGCAAAAACAAGGTGTAGAAACAGTTTTCTCTGTGACCTCTTCCTTTTTTAGTGGATAACCTCATTGGTTAGACCTCTGCTGTGCTGGGTAGTTATTGGTGGAAAACTGGAAGAGCTCAGAGAGGTAAGCAACTGGGCATCGACTGATTAATCACGGATGGCAGCTCTGGGCTCAGCGCTAAACACACACTTAAAAATGCATGAGCGGAAAAGGAAATGGGGAGATAAATATTTTGATAATATGCATTTGCATGCTCTACTTATTTAAAGGGATAGTTCAACTATGCATGAAACTTCTAGGATTATTTACTCACCTTTATGTCATTCTAAACCTGTATGACTGATTGACTGACTGACTTCTGTGGAACACAAAATGTGCTATTTTGAAAAATGTAGCGGTCGCTCTTTTCCATGCAATTACTATGAATGGAAACTGAGGCTTTCAAGTTCAAAAAGAACTCTAAAGCACCGCGGCTTGTGTTATATTTCAAGTCTTTTGAAGTTACACAGACTGAAATATAAGTCGCCTGATCATTCTTCCCTGAAGTGGGCAGTTCAATCAGTTTAACTTGAGAACAAGATTTGTGAAAGATTCTTTTGAGTCAAATCTGTGTTTTTTTTCCCATTAATTCAATAAAACATTTTGTGAACTCAATTAAGTGAAAAGATTTGATTTGAAATAGTGCTGTCAAACAATTAATCACATCCAAAATAAAAGGTTTTGTTTTTTGTTTGTGCTGTGTATAATTATTATCTAAATATAAATGCACACATACATGCATAAATTTAAGAAAAATATGCATTGTTTATATATTAAATGTATTTCTATATAATATAAATTATATGAATATAATTCTATACATGTAAATATTTTCTAAATATATACTGAATATGTGTGTATTTATATATACAGTACACACATATATTATGTAAACAAAATAATTAATTATTATTTATTAAATCACAATTAATCATTTGTCATTACTAATTTAAAAGAACTATTTTTCATACACAACTACTTTCATGAACTCTTATAAAGATGAGCAATTGTAAAATCAAATGTATTAAAATGTAAAAACTAAATATAAATGTTTGATGAAATTAAAACGAAAACCTAAACCTAAAAAAAGACTGAACTACTACAAATAAATAAAAAACAGTTAAAAAGTAAAAACTAAATATAAATAAAAACTAAAACAAAGTTTTAAAAATTGAAAACTGAACAAGTTAATACAAAATATTAATAAATAGCATATAAATAAATAAATAAATAATAAAAAACACTTGTCTGTTCCTTAGACAAAGCCACTGTATCATATGGCTTTAGAAGACTTAAAATGTTGTGCACAAGTCATATAATACGCTTTTATCCCTTTGCTTTTGTCATTTTAGAGCTTAACAACCTCATTCACTTTTCATTATACTAAAAATACTGGCCCAGTATATTCTTCTAAAAAATCTCCCTTTCCAACAAAAAAACCTCACAGAGGTTTGGAACAATGTGCGGGAGAATAAATAATGACAGAAGTTTAGGGTGAACTATTCCAATCCATTAGTTTTTCTCAATCCAACAGACACACACTCAGTCCCCTGGCACAGTTGAGAGCAGGCAGTTTCTGGCTATTCTCCCGGTATAATGGCACCTTTTCACAGCGCTCTCCCTTACTCTCTCTCTTCCCTCACACACTCACACGCTACCATCTGTGCAAACCCCAGTCTCCGTGCACCCTTGTGCTCTCCCATCATGCCGGGGTAATCGTGGACTAAAGGGGGCCAACGAAAGCACCAGACCAAAGAAGACAGGGCCAAAGATGCCCATCTGAACAAAGCATGCAACGTTTAACAAGCCAAATAAACACAAAAGCTTAAATTCTCACTGATTAAACGAAGCTGCTACTTTAATTCGCACAAATGCTTGGCGTGAGCTGTCTACAAAGGCGCTGCACAGAATACCAAGGGCAGGTTTGATGTGATGCAAACATTGCAGAGAGCACAAGGTTGCTGAGAGTAGCACATAAAGATTGCTAGCCTCGCCACCTTTCTATATCCTGGAATGAGCATTTAATTAAGGCATGAGTGACTCTTAATCATTCCCGGGCACAATCAATTAACACATCAAGTCTGTTCACGGCAGTGCCGCGACCTCAGGTGAAACCTGCAATCGCACACACCCCTGAGGCCTTGAGGAATGGATTTCATTAGGCTAGCATGCGCTAACACTAACGATGCCACACACTCCCATTACAATCATAATTACCGGTTTTATCGCAGTGCACAACTCTCGCATGAGCGGCTGGGTCACCCCGAAACCGTCCACGGAGCAAGTATTAAAATCGATCTGCTAATTAAGACTGCCTGTTTGCTGTAAACTCGATTGCGCGTTTTACACCCCTGCCATTGATCGGATAGAGGTAATGACATTTTACAGCAATCGTCTGTGTCTAAACGTCATACCGCCGTGTCTGAAATGCATGGCAAGTGAAAACTATTCATATGGAATATTGTATGATAGCATATGGCGTCTGTCAACGAAAAGAGGCATGCATTGAAGAGGGCTCGATTCGGGGGGAGGAACATACGTTAATATCCTTTGGGTATTAGCATTTTACAAAATAAAAGCCATAGACGCTGAAAAACAGACCCTTTTGAGCACTCTTAAACACTATCTTGACTGAAGTACCTGCAGGGCTGTGATTTGTAAAGTGCCGTTTTCCATTAGGCTAATGCGCTCGTCGTTGCCCAGGATTCTCTGGCCGTCACGCTCCCATTGGATGCTCGGAAGAGGGTTGCCCATCACGTGGCACTGCAATTGGGCCGTGGTGCCCGGAGCGAGTGTCTGGTTGGCTGGTCCTTGGCGGATGATGGGAGGGATCCGGTCAGATGGGGCTAAGGGTGAAGAGAATGAGAGAGGCGTGGGCCACAAGAACCAAATTTGCATGTAACACTACCACATCACCCACCTCGTTCAAATTATACACAAGAGATCGTTGAAAAAGACACACTACGAATTATGCTTATTGAGATTATAACAAGATGGTAAATTACAATATGAGCAAGCACTATGAGATAAAACGACAAAAACAAATACAGTTACTAAAAAAAGTATTAAATATCCAGTGCGAAATTCATCTGTGCACTGAAACATTCAGCAGACGGTAAAAAGAATGGATAGAAAAACTGGCCATTTGTTTTTAATATTAATGTTTTGAGCCTGCCAAACAAAAAAGATCAGTAATTCTTATGATTTTGATTAGACCAATGACACAGGCTTCTGGATATAATTTGATTGAGTTGTGGTGCGCTTTTTGAAATTAATGTTTATTGTTATTGCATAGTGGAATGAACCCAAATGCATTTTAACACCTTTAGCAGGCTGTGTTTTTTATAATAAAATTGCTCTGTGCTTTTAAGCTTGCTGTACAACATTTATGGCTCAATAACTGGTAAAGATGGATGCACTCTAAAGCTGCAAGTTATTAAATACACAAAGGGGTTAGTTTCCTGAATAGGGTTTAAGACTAGTCCTAGATTAAAATAAATGTTAAGAGCTGTCTAAACTGGAAAAAGCTTGCACTGATATATCTTAAAGTACATTATTGTCATTGTTTGGTCTTAAAGATAATGCATTTTTGAAAAAGACATGTTTCTAAAAAAAATGTAAGTGTCCTAAATTAGCAAAGGTCTAGTCCTGGCTTAATCTAATCCCTATCCGGAAAACCGGCCCAAAAATTTCCCCAAGAAGATTATGTAGTTTTAATGAAATTATCAGTGGTAGAGGTGTTCAGACTCAGTTTTAAAGATGGATGTGGGAGTACACATTGCTACTTAAGATCTCAGACCTACGAACATTTATGTAAGATGATTTCCACTGTCTCAGTATATTTATGTGACCATGTACATATACTTCTTACAGCATTAAGTGGAAAAAAATGACATTTTACTGCACTTTTCTACACAGGTGAATTTCTTCCGAGTTTAAAAAGGTATGCAGCAATATAGCATGTAAAATGCATGATGTTACATTTCAACGTAGCACTCTAGAATAATTACAGTCGCCTGCATTCTTCTGCAATTTATTCTTCCATTTCCTCTCGTTCAGCTGCATCTCTTTCTATAGACCGATGTGATGGCTTAACACGGCCGTGTTTCCATGAATAATTTATTATTTGTTTGACTAGAGCTGCAAAACCTACTGTCTATTGACCTAAGCGAGGAGAAAAGTCCACAGATAAATAATTGACAATTTGGTTACTTTAGCATTCTCATTTGAAAAAACAAGGACCTGGGAAAGGCAGCCTGCATCTCTGACATTTTCCCTCCACTGCGGTAAGAAAAAGAAAAGACCATAAGGTCAGAAAGACAACGAGGGCTGTGTTGCTCCAACATAACCGAGTTGTGTTTCTACACGATATGAAATTCATAGGCAACAGAACCATCCTTGGGGGAAATGACCCTGCGCTGAACATACATATGTACTTCCATATATCATTTCATCATTTATCAGGTAAGTACATTACAGCCTATATCACTCAGATGATGCCAACCTGCCAGGGACGTCGTCTTAAGAGGCCACAGCAGGTATAGGGATTTCTGGGAAATGCGATTATATTTTATAAGCCTGATTTTTTAGCAAACCTACATCGGATTGTGCAGATATTGGACTCTTGGTGAAGGTTTTACGTGTGATGTGCCTAGACTCAGTTTGGTACACGAGCACACACGTGGAGTACACATAAACAGTTTATCCTGTTACCGAGGAGCATGACGGAGGCGGCATATGTTCCTGGGGTTATTTGCATAGCTCGATTGTGCCCTGTCCTTTCTGATTACGTCTCCAGAGCTTCCTGCTGTTCTCTCATTTGCAGAAGCAGAAATTTTAATTTGGGGCGGCTTTGAAGATGTAATTTATTTTGGTTTAAAGCAAAAAGGCTGCGGCGGTGCGAAGCGGCAATTTGTTCAAATGCAAACAAAAATATTAGTCAAATCTTTGTGATAAGGCCTCACACACGCAATTCAATTACATGTACAGTTCTGGAGCTTTAATGTAGTTAGATTGATATTAAAATATCAAGCCGGGCCCCGGTGTTTGAAGGAGCCGCTGGGGCTGTATGAAAGGGCAACTGTATGTGTGTGTGTCAAAAGGTAGTTTGAAGCATTTACTCACTGCTTTCCACCTCCAGCAGGGCTTTGGTCAAGATGCTGCCTGCCACACTGATGGCCTGGCAGATGTAGTACCCAGAATCCTCGCTGTGCACATCTGTAATGGTCAGCTCTCCGCTTAACGACACGGAAAAACGGCCTGACTGTGAAGGTGGCTGACTGGGAAACAGCAGGACCTGTTCAAACCAAACAAACACTGTTAAACACTATTAAACGAGTAAATGTGATAAATTACAATTTAAGTTGATGTTTTTTGGCTGTATAGCTCAGATAACTACCATATCTCACAAAATACCTTTATAAAACATATTCATTGCCAGAACACATCAGTGAAACCCTATATTAATGCATCAACTATAAATTTTGACTATTATAATTAACACTGTACAGTTAATTAATATGAGTGTACATGTATAATACAATTAATTAAAATGTGTAAGATTAAGATTATATAAAATATTATAAACTAGCTCCGTCAAATGATTAATGGTATCCAAAATCTGTTTTTTTACATGCAGCCTCTTGTGGCATACTGCTTTATCAGTTTATGCATGTTGCATTACTTTTTGTGACTGACACAAATTACAAATATATTAAAAAAGGATATGGGCTAATCAGTCCGCTATCATCACAATCACTTCGATTTAAGAGCTTGGATGAAATGGCTGATTTGCATTTACATTAATAGAACATCACTGTGCATTCAGTGTGATACTCGGATATAAATTTAGTTGACCGCTGAGATTCACGGCCGAACAATAGCTGCACTATCTCAGCTGGTGTTTTAGAAAGAGGGGGTCTGGAAAAATGGCTAACACACAAAAGACAAGGCCGAAAGATTTTAAGGCGTCTTCCTCCTTTAGCATGAGACTGCAACACTGACAGCTGCCCTATTGTTCCTACTTGGCCGTGTGTGTGTCACTGTTTCATTTTTGGGGATAATCCAGTGACCCGCTCACCCCAGCCCTCTGGCTCTGACCAGACCATCATCCTCAGTTCTGTTCTATATCTACTGACCTCAAAGATCGACCACACATACCGAAAAAACAAAGAATAGATGAGAGATTAACCGGAGAAGAGTTCAGGGCCCAGCGTGCAGCGGATATTTGATCACCTCTGGCCTATGACACACTCTGCTCGACAAAAAAAAAAAAGGATGAGGGGATCTAAGTAAGGGTGGAGGGAGGTGTATGGGAACTGGCTTCCTTCCTCTGAGTGTTTTAGAACAACCAGAGGCTTATATCTTCATTTCTACTGCTGTGCTTTATTAATAGAGACATGAGCGTGTTATCTAGCTGTGCCCAGGGACATGTTCTATCCTCCTTTGACCGAATGAGAAGACACGAACGTGAACAAGCTCCTGAAGAAATCCCAGAGTTCCCGGTGAAGGGCCTGTCACCAGCATCCAAAACTGGCTGCAAGGCATCCTCCCTCTATTTCTTTCTCTTTGTCTCTTTGACTTTCCTGAAACTCGTTGGACTGATTAAAAAAAACCCTGTGTAGCTCTTGCTTCTTATAATCATGAAAGCCAAAGCTAAAATGCTCAATTCATATTTAATTAAAAACAATAATATATTTTTTAAATATTATTTTACAAAAATTAAAGTACTTAGTTAATAATACTATTATTAATAATAATTATTAGAATATTTATTCATTTATCTATCTATATATCCATCCATCCATCTATTTATAAAATGCATTTTTTATGCTTTTGATTTGATTTCTAAAAGCCAGTTATGCATGATCAGCATGTAATCATATGTCATGTTAGCAAACACATGATTACAAGTGACAACACGTTTGATTAAAACAGATAGTCACAAAATTTGTTTTCAGAGCAAAAGTGCTTCTTGAGAAACTCATCCTCCAGGTGAGATCAGATAGATAATGAAAAATAAATCCACCAGATTCCCAGCCTATATGGGCACAAGACTTGCCTTCCCACTCACAATCTTAGAAGTGTCACTCACAGATCCAGGTCTGCTAACATCTTGCATGATAACACATATTGAGTGACCTCAAAAAGAATTTGGTCACTCTGGTCACATATATGTTTTTAAAAAAATGAAATACGAAAAATGTATTTTGCAGTACAATTTTATAGCAAAACCAGCAAGATCACTGTTTTTTTTTTCTGTAATCTCTATGGAGCAGTTTCCCGAACAGGGTTTAAATGTTAAGATACTTAACATTGCACTGAGATATCTTAAAACAATAGTATGTTTAGAATGTTTTATTGGAATTTTCACACATTTTTATTAATTCAGTAAGAAATTTAGTTTCATCTTTTAGGCTCGAAATCTGTGCTTTTTAAATTAATTTACTAATATACTCAGTCACACTTTTGGACCCTTTCTTTAAGCAAGCACAATGAAAGTATCCGCCACATACCTTGATGTGTTTTGACTCTGACACTGTAAGGGTTCCCGGCGTGCATCTGTGTGCTGTTTTCTCTTACCTGACTGCCTTCCTTCTGCCAGAACACAGCAGGAGGGGGATTTCCCTTCGTTCCACAAAGAAAGGTGACAGTGCGGCCTTGGGCAGAGATCTGATCCCGCGGACGCACCACGATCTGAGGAGGAACTGAAGAGGAGAAAAGAAATGTGTAAGGCTGCAGATCCACACATACTGTACAACAAATCAAGGCCTCTATACAGCATATATAAGCTTCTGGAATGATATATAACTCCTCCAAGTTACGACTATCCTACAGTTACACAGTCTGGCAGTTTAGTTTAGTCTAGACTTGAGTCTCCCATGGAGCAGAACTATGTGTGTGTTTGTTAATACTGCTGGTGGCATGCAGTAAAGCTGTCATAGCTGAAATTGTACATGGTGCCACATTCTGGTACCAGTTCTGCACAAGAAGATAAGGTTAGTGTAGAGTGTCATTACTATGCAAACAGCACTCTCAGCTATGAAGTCTGTTTAAATGGAGTCAAAGGTCATACAGTAACCCTAGCTGGATATACGTAACAAAACCAACGCTGACACATTTACCCATAAACAGTTAGGATTTGCTCTGAAAATCACGACCAAAACTAATCCACATCATATTCCAGAACTGTTTTGACACAAAGCAGGGCTCTTGAAAACTCAAGTACGGTTATAACAAAATAGACATAATTACTGAAGGCAGAGGTTTCATTGCTGGTCTTTCTGAGCAGAGAGAGATGGATATAAAGAGCTTAATTATTATGGAAACCTTTTCTTCTCTGTGCATGCAAAGATACTTTAAAGCACATGATCGCACATCTGATGCAGTGCTGAAGAGCCCTTATCTTGTGGGGGATATATGGGTGTATCAAGAGCAAATATACATTTAGATATTAGTAATTTGGCCTCTTCCGCCTAATGTACATTTTCTGTCCACTAATGAGTGTCTGGATATAAATGAGGACCTCTCAAACTCCCAAGAGCATCATTGGGTGGCCACTGGGTTTGTCTCATCTATCTCTCAGTGGATCCATTCTTCCATCTCGTTCACTTTCTCTCTCTCACTCTCTTTGATGAGACCTTGCTGGCTTTCTTTCTGCCGCGGCTGCTTGGTTCTTGCCCTTAGTGTGAGTTTGATCAATGGTTGTTCGTGATGGATGCTAATCTGCTGGTCTTATCTGTCCTGCAGCCGTCTTTCTAACTAGAAACATCACGAGGCCTTGAACAGTTTCAACCCAGACCCAACACATTTTCTGGATGGATGGATGGTTGGGAGGATAGATGCATGGGTAGATGGATGGATTCTAACTCAACTTCCTGTCGGGAGTGGCCAGTTCTATTTAAATTGTTACTCATGAACAGAAAGAGAGCCAATTCTTTCATTTTTAACTGTGTCTAAACCTGTTACGTCTTTTAAAGGAACAAATTCCCATATTAGTAGAGGATGGGGCCTGATAGATGGGTTTGGAATTTTAGCGTTGAGGGTGGAATATAAATTAAACTGATGATCGGCCTTCAGTTAACGGAGCTCTGCTGGGTTGATGGGTATTGATTATTTCCGTGCTATTGCCCTTTATCAGGCGCCTGCGAATGTGAAACGCTGTCACCTTTAACCTTCAATGGCTAATTGATTTCTCATCCTCCTTGCCAGTCCTATGCGATTTTTTTTGTCGCGTTTCACACACGATTAGAGTGATGCGTCTGCACTGACAACACGCATTTATACTCAGGAAGGTCTTTCTCCTTTAACTCACCTTAAATTTCGCACTAATTCATCAAGCTGAAGGGCTGATAGCGTTTCTATGCGCTTAACAAACTACACTCTGTTTGCCTCCCATTCTGCCAAAATTACTCTTTTATTTCACTAGCACTGGCTTAGTCTCTCCTTTTTCTATTTCCTTTAGTCTCTTTCATTACAAAAGTCAAAAACAATCCAAAAGATGCAATCTGCATCAATGCAGCTGTCTCAGATCAATGTTTGCAATTGGCTTCTTGCCTGCCTGCTGGCTTTTTCTGGTAGACTCTGTCATTGAGCGTGGGCTGCATCACAGCTTGGAGGCGACAAGCATGTTGAAACAGAACAAGGCCCAATAGGGAGCCTGGCCACAGGGGTTACTGAGGTCACTGTCCTCAAGCAAGAGCCATATCCCTGACCCTAGAGTTCAAATCTGAAACACATTCCATGTCGCTATAACTTGGGACACTAGTCTAGAGAGACCTTAGAGCAAACTGTAGGGTAATGATACCAATTTCCTATTCCCCCTGCATTATTAACTGTATTTCTCACCTGGGCTGATGCAAGGACAGAAATATTGACTTAATGCTATGTAATACCACAGCCATCTCTCTGAATATACAAAAATGACTGTATATGATTGTGAATATATATGGAGAAAATGAGATGTTACTGAAACACACACTGTCTCAAGAGATTTCACTCTAAAAATATGTAGCAACAAGAAGCGAATGTGACTAACAGCCTTGGGCTGTGATAAATAATTACCAGTTAAAACAACATTACAGAAACAGCATGGAGTTTTGAGAGAATGGAGGTGTCAGATGCATGCTAATGTGGTATGACAGGGAGAAGATTTAAGGAAAGGATTTAAAATATACATAATACCTCTACCAGCACCAAACAGACCATGCTTTATGAAGAACAATCAAATGGATGACAGTGCCAGCTCTTTGAAATATGGGCCAAATAAAATCAGATAAATAAATTAATATAATAAAAAGATATATATATACACATATATATATATTTTTTACACTATACGTATTTATATAATATCAATAAAATAAATTTTGAGGATCATTACTAATAACACTACTGCTACTACTGCTACTGTTAATAACAACAACAGAAGCATCCCAATAAAAGTACAATTATAAAAAAAAAATTAAAAAAAATGTATTGATACTTTCAAATTCCGGCATAAAATGCTAAGAAAATAATAATTAAAAGGGCAATAAATTGGTCAAAACTGTAATAAATAAATACAGTTTAATAAAATAATTGTAGTTAAATTGGTTGTAGTTAATATATATAATAATTTAATAATTATTTTTTATTATTTTGTATTTTATTAATAAATTATTATCAGAGATAAACATTAATTTATCTTGTTAAGTAAATAAAGCCATAAAATCAACTACAATTATTCCAAGTTATACATAGAATGCCATCTGTTCAGATATCTATAGGTCTTTCTGGACCTCTCTTCCTCGAAGTATCACAGATGGTGTATTTGACGGAATAGCAGTAGACAAGAGCTGTGAAGGTGCCAGGCTGGCTGGCTGGTTAGTGACAGGTCAAAAGTGTCATAGGCTAAACAAAAGTGCTGAAGCTAAAAATTATTCATGGAACTTTGTTTTCTCCCAAGATGGACCACAACCGGCGCAAAGATCCAACACCTCCACGCTCCCTCTGGGAGAGTTGGTGGTTAGTGAACACACAGCCACAAACTCGTATGCAGATTCACCGCCAACAAAACGTGTCTTCAAACATCGCGTCTATCCCCAGAGAGACTTTCCATGACAGGCAGTTGTCAGCGTCAAACAGTGATGCAGGACAGAAAGTGTGGAAGGGCTACGCTTCAGTGCTCAGCGTCGCAATTAAAACCCCCTACATGCAATTAATACAGTCTTTAGAGTGTAACCGATTAAACGCTTAACAGCATCGCAGGTTATCTGCACCAATACAGGGCATATGTTTACAATGCCTAGCTGAGCAGCCGTCTCTGTCCAGCAATACCTGCCAAATTCATAAGCTGTATATTCACTGCATAATCAAAACGAGGGTGTCATCCGCACAAATGCGGTTTCCCAGAGAGCTTGTGCGGTTTTAAATACCCCCCCATGAGGGTACAGTAATATGCATGGGCTAAGATCAGTCCTGTCAGAGTTTGGAATAGGACCTACTTTTTTTAGGACAGCTTAAAATGAGCACAGTTGGAAAAGCGCCTCAGTGCATCAGGATTAATCTGGTGTAAATCGCTGCTACATGGGTTTATTTCATATTTATTGTCTCAGCTCTTAGACATGCAAATTAAGAGGGCAGTTGAGGAAACGTGCCGTGGATTATTTCACGACTCTGTGCGAATGATGAAACGAATCCGTCATCTTTGGTGGAAAAAAGACAGAATCTCTTTCAGTTTCTCCCTCATACAAAGTCTGAGTAATCTAGCCCGGTGTGTATTAAACGTCTGGCTTTTCTACTGAATACAGAATGTTCTGACACACTTATCTGGCTTAGAAGTCTAAAACTTTAATTTCATAACTAAGTTGCAAAACTATCTAAAAATCTTGCAAAATCTAGCTTTTCACTGTCTATGGAGGCACCTACTTTTAAGAATGTGTGAGAAAAGTACTTAATTATAAAGTTTTATATTAATACATTTAAATATTTACAGTAAGTATTAGATTTATATATTGTATAGGTATTTAAGTATTTTATATGTATATGTATATATATATATATATTTACAACTGCCTTTTCTATTATCTGCTGTTCTTTTTATTCCATTACAAAATGTTTAGCTAATTTTCTAATTTTTCTAATTTTCATTCTAAAACAATGGAGATATTGAAGATTAATTAATAAGACACATGTCTTGAGCAGCAAAACAGTGTCTTAGAATAAGTATAGAAGGATCGTGTGATCATGTGACACTTGAACAGTTTCAAAACAAAATAATATTGCATTTTAAAATATTTTGAAATGGAAAACACCAACATTAATTGTTATACTAGTTCACAAAATTCTGTTTTGCTTATTAAAAAAATGCAGACTTGTTGAGCATAAAAGACATGAGATGAACAAAAGCTGTGAAAGAACAAAATCACAATTAGATCGCTTTAATATCGCCATTGTTTTCCTTATAGAGCAAAGAAATGTAACACAGATCATATTGAGATATTAGCATAAATCTCCAGCATTTTTGATTCTGAAAAGATTATATCATTTTAACATCTTCCTAAAACAGGACATAACTAAGTTTTGCCTTTAGCTGTTTATAACAAACCTTTGAGTAATAAAATCTTGCTTTAGGTAGCTTTGACACTGTCTTCAGTGCCTAAAAATGTTGCTGGCGTGCAGCTTACTAGGTTTTGGATGATATTCTTTGTCAAGCTAAAAAAAAAATTTGAGTAGCTCTAAAAGTACATTTCTCAAACTTTCAATTAAACGTAACTCATCCAAGACGCAAAAATAACAGAAGAAAAAAATAAAAGCACCAAACCCAAGTCGGCTTCTATGAAAACCACCCTGCAGGGAATGGCTTCTTTTTACCCATTAAAAATGGAGCAGTACACTCTTACTTGCCTCTAAAAACATGTTCTTTCTTTCATTCTCCCTGTCTGTCGGTCTGTCTGGCTAACAAGTGCTCCGTCAGCATCAGATATAGTTGTTTTCACTTGTGAAAAAGCAGTGTTCTTTCTTGACAGAAATAACATATCTGGAAATGACTTCTCGGTCACATGCACTCCTCATTGTGCTTTAAGTTAAATACAGTTCTCACAAGAAAAACAAAGCGAGTGGTATAAAATTCGAAATTCTAAAAAAGGCAAAAGTGCGAGTATTTATTTTATGCTATTTAGGAACACTTTCAAGGGTAAAACGTTTGTAGGCTTGGTGACTCCACAAAGCTTCAAAGCCAAACCCAAGAGGTTTCTGCTGACAATACGGGGTTGTTCTAGCTAACTGAGTGGGCCACACTGCACAAAACCATTGTGGGGAAAAAATCAGTTCCAGATCCCTCGGAAATTGTACAACTCGCATCCACTGAGGCATTATGGGCACTGCAGCAGTAACATTCAAGCTTCGAAGCAGAGGAGCTCTCTTTCAGTGTATCTGTAATCTGATCACGTTTTTCTCTTAGTCTGGAGTGAAAGAACAGAGGTCATTCCTGCTCAGTGCTAGATAACGACCTTTTGCAACTCTCCTCAGTAGAGAACATCCAGAGCAGTCAAAAAACAGTCACTTCATAAGCCTCTGAAGTTTCAAATACCTGTGTGTCTATGTTGCTTTTAACAGTGAAACCAAAGTTACTGCTCTGCATTTCTGAATTAATGAGCTGGACTAGAATAGACACTCATTACTTATGTGTAGAAGGTATAGTTTAGGTATAGTAAGAATTCTGTCATTATTCCAAACTTGTATCACTTTCTTTGTTTTGCAAAAAACACAGAATAAGATATTTTTTTTCTCAATACAATTGAGTTTTCTTGTCAATACAATGAAAGTCGGTAGGGTTTATTGATTTGGACAAAAATCAATGAACAAAATGAACAATGGACAAAATCTTTTTTCTTTTGCCGAAAAAAGACAACATGAAATGAGGGTGAATAAATGACAATTTTCGTATTTGTGAACGGTCTCTTTAAACTGGGGCAAAAAATGACAAGAGGGGAATGGCCAGTGCAGGATCTTAACCCTATCAGAACCAATCAGAGCCCTTAAAACATGTGAAGCACAACCACACGCATGCAGAGAAATGAAATGGAATAGTACTTACGAGATGGGCCCACTATAATGGAGGTGAGGATGGAGAGAGAAACAAAAAAAAATGAGATGAGTGAACTGGAAAGTTGGATTTTGTGTTTAGAACATGAATTAAAAAAAGTAGTCTGAGTGATTAAGGAAACACGAGTGGAATGAACAACAACAGGCAGCAGTGACAGCAGGAAAAGGAGATGAGGAGGAAGTGATGAGAGAAACTCTATGTTTCATTCATGTCATGTTGGAATTACCATAATTACAAGATGACTCTGAGCTGTTGACATTGACAATGACAATTGGTGACAGTACCCATAACACCAAAAAAGTTGCACATGCTTTTGTGTGTGTGTGTGTGTTGGGGGGATTCATAGTATATGTAATACTTATGCAATATTTATTCTAATGCTCACTATAAATATTTGAATATATCAATTTGATACTTAGTATGGTACTTTTGCTGTCATACACACACACATATATATATATTATGTATATACATAATTATGTATATATATATATATCAAAACAATAAAGAGAACACTAAAATAACACATCCTAGATCTGAATAAATGAAATATTCTTATTAAATATTTTGTTCTTTACATAGTTGTGCTGACAACAAAAATCTCACAAAAATGATCAATGGAAATCAAATGTATTAACCCATCTAACTTTGATGTAATGTCCTTAAAACAAGTCAAAATGAGGCTCAGTAGTGTGTGTGGCTTCCACGTGCCTGTATGACCTCCCTACAACACCTGGGCATGCTCCTGATGAGGTGATAGATGGTCTCCTGAGGAATCTCCTTTCAGACCTGGACAGACCTGCAACATGGCGTCCCGAATGTGTTCAATTGGATTCAGGTCTAGGGAACGGGAGGGCTAGTCCATAGCATCAATGCCTTTGTCTTGCAGGAACTGCTGACACACTCCAGCCACATGAGGTCTAGCATTGTCTTGCATTATGAGAAACCCAATGCCAACCGCACTGGCATATGGTCTCACAAGGTGTCTGAGGATCTCATCTCAGGAACTAATAGCACTCAGGCTACCTCTGGCGAGCAAGTGGAGGGCTGTGCGCCCTCCAAAAAAATGCCACCCCACAGCACTGGCAAATGGGTCATGCTTGAGAATGTTGCAGGCAACAGAATGTTCTCCATGGCGTCTCCAGACTCTTGTAACATGTGATCAGTGTGAATCTGCTTTCATCTGTAAAGAGCACAGGGCACCAGTGGTGAATATGCCAATCTTGGTGTTCTCTGACAAATGGCAAATGTCCTGCACAGTGTTGGGCTGTAAGCACAACCCCCACCTGTGGACGTCAGGCCCTTATACCACCCTCATGGAGTCTGTTTCTGACCGTTTGAGCAGACACATGCACATTTGTGGCCGGTTGGAGATCACGCAGTGCTCCTCCTGTTCCTCCTTGAAGGAAAGGTGTAGGTAGCGGTCCTGCTACTGAGTTGTTGCCCTCCTACGGCTTCCTCCATGTCTCCTGATGTACTGGCCTGTCTCCTGGTAGCTCCTCCATGCTCTGGACACTACGCTGACAAACACAGCAGACCTTCTTGCCACAGCTCGAATTGATGTGCCATCCTGGATGAGCTGCACTACCTTGTAGACTCCGTCTCATGCTACCACTAGAGTGAAAGCACCACCAGCATTCAAAAGTGACCAAACCATCAGCCAGAAAGCATAGGAACTGAGAAGTCGTCTGTGGTCATCACCAGCACAACCACTCCTTTATTGGGGGTGCCCTACTAATTGCCTATAATTTCCACCTGTTGCCTATTCCATTTGCACAACAGCATGTAAAATTAATTGTCAATGTTGCTTTCTAAGTGAGCAGTTTGATTTCACAGAAGTGTGATTGACTTGGAGTTACATTGTGTTGTTTAAGTGTTCCCTTTATTTTTTTGAGAAGTGTGTATATATATATATATATATATATATATATACATAAACAAAGCTGAAATGAAAATATACATGACTTACACAGTCATGAATAGCTCACTGAGACAAGTACTTTATGTGAAGCATAATAATAATTAACATTATTAAAACGAAAAAAATAAAAGCAAAAAGAAAATTATATAAAATAAAAAAAATTTAATAAATAAAAGGACAAAAGCATACATAATTACAAAAACTATTTTTTTTATTAAAAAGAAAACTGAAAATATAAAAAAGTATTAAAAATATAAGAGTAAATAAATAATATTAAAACAAACAACAACCAAATAAGCAACTGCTTTTATGACTGAGTAAAGAAATCATTCACTTGTACAATTAGTTTGAGAACAGTGATTCATTTAGTAATTAAACGAGTGGCTGTTCTTATCGGTGAGTCACTAAATAATTCATGCAAGCAATTAGTTCATTAACAAAAGTACTTCATGTTGTTATAATTCTGCTGTGGCTTTGCTGTAAAATGTTTACATATAAATGTGTGTGTGTGTCTAAGTGGCCAATTTGCTGAAGCCTTTTTTGAGACTTTTGCATTTAAAATGTTTCAACTTTAGGAAGTACACATATAGACGACCTCAAAGCCAACACACTTGGATTGAAATCCAACAAAGGTGTAGGAGTGAAACTGCAGTGCAGTGGCCCTCCAGGACCATCGCTGCACAACCCAGCTCTCTCTGACAGTCTTAACTGAGTGTAAGTGTGCCATTTAAGAGAGCTTAATCTGAGACTGTCACACTTTGGCGTCCCCTGATGGAAAAACTATTCTGGCACCCTGAGACAAAGATCTCTCTAAACGTCCCCCTGATAATGAGACTCAGTCAGAGATCACCCACTTTATTACGCTCTCGTCCAAATAAAGAGCTCTAACAGGAAATTAGTTTAGTCAGACATGGTTTTTGCAAGAGCCCTCTGAGGACATCGCTCCCTCGTTTTGAATTTTAATCATAACATAATCATAAGTTTCTCCTTGCTAAAAACAGTTGAGAAAGTCACTAATTTAAAAACACAATTAAATCAGATGTGGGCTGCAGTAGAAGATTCTGAACCAAATTTAGGTGGCTGATATTATAAAGTTTAACTCTTTTGCTGTTATATATATATATATATATACTTTATATAACTATATTTCAACAATTAGTTTTTTGTTTGCAGACACAAATATAATTGGGAAAAATATAATTACAATTAGAATTAATAAACAACATATAAATATATTTAGAATTTTAAATATGACTTAATATTATAAAGTTTCGTTTGTATTTATCATTTCAACTGTAAGTTTTTTATTTTAAATCTCACTTAAAGAAATTCTGATGGTTCAGTTTCAAATTCGAAAGATTTCAATTAAAACGAATACACTGTAAAAATACAATTACAATTTCTAATAGTAAAAAGCAAACTGAGTTACAGTACGTGTAATTAATAAACTTAATCAAAATGACATTTAAACAATAATTAATTATGAACATTAAACTTCATTCATGAAGGTTAACTTATCATGTATTGAAGAGATCACCCAAAAATGAAAATTCATAATTTACGTAGCATGAAATTGCTGGCTGAGTTTGTTTTCCATAACATGGAGGAAAAAATATTCTGAAAGTCAAACTTGAAGAAATGCTGACAACCTTTTTTTTTTTTGGGTGATCTGTACCTTTAAAGGGGACCTAACACAGGCAGGTTTGGACAATTCATGTCCAAATCATGTTAATGTCAATCGTGAGTACCTGTAGAGTAGTACTGCATCCTTCATATCTCTCAAAAGCATTTAGTTTTATCATATTTATAAAAGAAAGCTTTACAGTTCTCTCCGATAAAAAGCCAAGCTCCTGGAGGAGTGCTGTAAAGGGTTTTCAACAAACTGTGTTTTGAAACTTTGTCCACATATAACATGAGAATCCAACTTTTTTTAACAATGTAAACAACTCTAAATGCACAAAAATCCATGTCCCCTCCTTTAATGTCAAAAAGCAAAATAAAAAAGAATATTATTTTGGACCCGCATTATTAACAGGCTGTAACAGACCTCATCATGGCATGTTATGTGCTCACAGTATGAATCTGTCAGTCACTGGCCATAACAATTAGTTGTACAGAAGCCCTATAATTGATAATGTATGCTTTTCACCTCTTCATCAAATATTACAGGATTATGTAAGAACAGATTTACATTTTGTCTACATAATGACCTTTTCCTTCTGCACAGCTATGCACCTAACCCTCATCTCTCTCCCTCTTTCCCCTCAGAATAATCCCAGCTGTCATATAGGATTAGCTGTATTGCTAGTCATTAGCATAAAAAACCAGTGTGAGTCAAAGCAGATCAAGCTGGCTGCTAATCAGAGCTAATAGCTTTATTTTACCCAGCGGTAGCCCCTCCTTCGATGGCTAGAAACACACCTCTGACTCATACTGGTGTTTCCACTCATAAACAAAACCTTTGATCTCTGACACATAATTTCACGCACTGATTATACAGTATGGCTTTTCGTCTTTTCATTCCAAAAGACATGCTCTAAAAAAGAAGTGTCTACATATACAATAAACATGTCAAGAATGTAATTTAAAAGCAGCAAACATGCTTTTGAAAAGCTGTTTGACATATTTTGAATCTCGGTTAAACACTTTGGCCTGTTTTTCCTGCTTTGTGAACTCTATTACTGTAAATCCTGCTTCATTTATTCAAACAGATACTGAATGCATGGCTCATTGAACTTGCTAATTTTCTTGTGTAAGCCTTTATGGGTTGTGTCATTTATTTAGTATGATAAGTGTGCAAGTAAATTAATATTACAAACCGCAGCTGATAACATATTAAAAACATGACTACAAAATGAACCGATGTTGAATACTGAAGTATTCTTTTGGATAATTTATACTTCAATAACTGTCAAAAATGAACACTTTACTTGAAATGAGCCAATTTATTTTTCTTTAAAGAGATAGTTCACTCAAAAATTAAAATTCCATCATCGTTTACTCACTCTTTATTTAAGTCACTTGCTCTCAACCTGTATGTTTTCTTTTTTCTGTGAAATACAAAAAAATATAAAAAAAAACAGAATGTTGTTTGGGCTCAAAGTTGCATAAAAACAACTTCTCTTGGGTTCTGCAGAAGTGAGAAGTCCATAAAGGTTTAGAACAACATATAAATTCATTTAATTTGTTTCTCTTGGAAGAGAGTTTTTTTATGGTGCAAACCTTCACTTGCAAAACTAAGAAGCCAATTAAATCATTTTACTGCACTTACTTTTTAAATCAATATGAGTGCACAAAGTTATGCTAAAAATTAGCAATTTTAAAGCTAAAATTTATGTTTCTTGCACCAAATCAGCAAATTAGAATGATTTCTTAAGGATCGTGACTGGAATATTGCATTCTGAAAGATTTACTTTAATGTACAAGCTAAATAAAAGTCATTTTTAAAGATTTAATAGTATTCAGTGGATGTATATTCAAATGAACTATAATTTAATAAATTGTAATAATATATTACAATTTTACTGCATTAAAAAAAAACAAATAAATAAATAATTGCATCCTTGGTTGAATTAAGAGACATTTTTTAAACATTAAAAAATCATACTGACCCCACATTTTTCAATGGTATAGTGTAAGTTCAGGAGAGTTATTCCCAACGCCATCATAATTTTAACCAAATTCTCTGATGTAAATAAACCTTTAAAATACAACCCTACAAAATAACCAATTTTGTTTGTGAATGGTCTCTCCCTTTTTGACAAACATTTTAATAACAGTTTTATAAGAAACTCCTTTAATTTTGGATCAAATCCTCCATTTAAATCAAATGGATTAAACCTCAGTATATTTCTTGGCACAGCATTTTGATGTCACCATATAAATATGTATTTTCTAATAAAGAAAAGAACTTATTCACAGATATTAGCCGGTAAATGTAGCTGTTAGCAGATACGTTCAAAGTGTTTGTAATAAACGTACCTTTGGAACATATCTGTTGAAGATATTGAACATTTATTTTTCTATTGCCCTTTCTCTGTTTCATTTTGGGTTGACTTTAGTACAGACATCAACAAAATTGAACCTTAAGTTAAAACTTTGTAATATTTCACTGTTTTCAAACCCCATCTTTTTCTAATAACCAGATTTACATTATAAATCTTTTAATTATCCTAGCAATGTTTTATATTTGTTAGTCAAAAGTAACTCAAAAGAAGCCATAACATTGCAACTTTGACCTTAAAATAGATTTTTAAACCCTTTTTTTAATTTGAGATCACAAAATCAGAAGCTAAAATCGATACAAATTTCAAAGCTTTTCAATGTTATTTAACTGCCTAATATACAGAGCTTTTCTATGTTTTTTTAATTTGTTGTTTATGTTATTGAGGTTTTGTATGATGAACTACAAAGGTAAAAAAAAATTCAGGAGAATATATATTACATAAAATTCTGCCTCGGTCAAACAGCTTTTAAACGTTATTTGTAATGAATTATACATAATGATCACATGACATTGTTTGCAGTCAATTTTGACACTTTCTCACAAACTAGGTACCCATGTATTTGCAAGAAATGCCCCAGCTGCTGCAGCTCCATGCCAGAGTTGGATCTGCCTTCCCAGTGGGGACAACCTGCTGTGTGGTGTGAGCTCAATCCTGTCCCTTGTCTCTGGAGGAAGCGGCCCAGGGTTCTCCCAAAACGCTGAGCACTTAGGGAAATCAATGTCGCTGCAAGCTGCCTTGTACAGGTACATTTTGCCGAAACTGTGCCAAATGTGCAATGACGTCATAAAGATGTGAGAACTTTTCCACCATAGCAGTTTTATATGAATACACAAAGCTATCAGTCTGCGCAAACAGCTGCTCCCAGAGCAGACCAATCCAAATACAGGACACCACACATGGAATTGTAATCCTTTAGTACCATCCAGTCATGGGTTTTCTGACTTCACAGCATTACAGTAAACAATGGGAGATAAAATTGTAAGTCATCTAAAATCCTCATGTTCCCTGTGTGTATGTAGTCACAAAAAAATCCCAAATCTGTGGGTAACCACCTACATATGCTCACACAATAACAAACACTGACACACACAAGTGGCAGCAGCAGCTGGATCTACAACTCAGCTAATTGTCTAATTGCAAAAATGAACGAAAGACATAAACTTAGCCTTCATGTTAAGACAGTGTTTTAAGAGCTAGTCTGACCAACTAGCAGTTAGCGAAGAGTATTTTTTGTATTTACCTTAGATTATTATACATTTTTAACTGAATTGTAAAAAACTGTGACCAGTTTAAAAAAAATATATAGCTGACTAACTTTTAAGACTAGTCTTAACCTTTTATGAAACCGGCCCCAGATCAGTGGATTCTGAAACATA
This sequence comes from Enteromius viviparus, assembly GCA_032353835.1. Lineage (NCBI taxonomy): Eukaryota > Metazoa > Chordata > Actinopteri > Cypriniformes > Cyprinidae > Enteromius > Enteromius viviparus. The sequence goes on along the minus strand of JAUCNO010001532.1, from coordinate 103,104 downwards.
TGAGATGAAGCAAAAACTCAGAATCACAAAAAAATGTTAACAGACCAAAATTTGAATCTTAAATAGGACATAATCAAATTCCAACTACTTTAAAAAGACTGTTTTTCTCAGTTCAGACTATGCATGTTCTCAGTTTAGGACCGCCTACGAATATTTGTTCTCAATTCAGCCTCGCCAACGCAGATTTATTCTAAATTCAGACTAGCCCACATAGATTTGTTCTCAATTGATAGTCACCCTCAAAGATTTGTTCTCAGTTTAGACTCGCTAAAGTAGATTTGTTCTCAAATCAAACTCCTCTGTGTACATTGGTTTTCAATTCGGACTCACGTGGATTTGTTCTCAGTGTAGACTCACATACATGTTTGTACTTAATTAATAATGACATAAACATTTGTTCTGAATTCAAGCTTTAATAGTCTCACAACTGAATTCAGACGCAATTAAACAGATTTGCACTCCAATACAGACTCAGTACGTATGAAAATCAGTAGGAAATCTTATGCAACCTCAAGCACAATATTGCTCCAATATGGCTGCACCAATGCAACTGTTTGGAAATTTAGATGCACAATTCAGCTTCGAACTGATTTCCATGGAAATTCAGATCAGTTCTCGATTAAGACTCACAACAGCAATTGAATTAAGGAATGCTGAGAGTAGCAGAATAAGAAAGTGACGGGTTCTCTACTGAGTGTGTATATGAAAAGAATGAGGGGCTGAGGAAAGACGAGAGAGAGAGTCTCTGAATAATCTTTTTTGTGAAAAATATAGGAAACAGAAAGAGATCTATGGTCATAAAGAAAGAATACCGCAGAGAGAGCAAGATATGGAGGTGGAGAGAGAGATGAATGGAATACTGATAACTAGCTTGACAGACCCTCCCTATAACTGCTGCAGGGAACAAATTCTGCTGTGACAATGACTTAGTCAACCTCCACACATGCTTACATATACACACACAATCAGTTTCCCTGACTGATGTGGGTTAATAGACGTGGCTCTCACACGTCTCACAAACGTGTATGGGGATTTCTTTAAAAAAATTGTATTTCTTAAAGGGGTCATGACACGAGAAACCAAATATTCCTTGATCTTTTGACACAGTGGAGGACTTTGTATGCTTAATACATTCATACAAGTTTCATAACTTAAAGTGTCCTTATTATCTATAAAAAACAATTTATGTAATAACCCTCAGAAAACCACTTGCTTGGATCCAAGGTGCAAGGTGACATCACAGAGGTGAAGCCGTTTGCATAAACACTGCTTCCAGAGCATCCACAAATAGTCATCTACTCACTATAGGCCCCGCCCACTGCCATTCAACTGCTGTACAGCTGACACTTGATTAGCACTCAATGCAAGTGTTGAGTCATGTCAAAAGCAAATTACAATCACTGCTGTATATTGTGAAAACACTTACATGCAGTAGCGAAACAGCATATGCAATGACATTAGCCGATCATAATAGTGGCGGATTACTCGTAAGTCATAAAGAACAAGCCGCTTAAAATAGAATAAAGGTTGGAAATATTTTTTCCCACATATTTTTTTTTTGTTTGTTTTTCCTCCAAAAGCTTAATTAACATTATGAGTAAACCTCAGGAAACATATTTTAAAAATTATTAATAAAAAAGTGCATGTCATGACCCCTTTAAATCATCTCAAATTATGTTTTGAAAGTTTGTTACTAAGATAAGTATCCTGGGGGATATAAAGATGTGAACCCTGTATAGAAGGAAAGTGAGTGAACCAAATGTTTCAGAAAAAGTGGGTCTTTGCAAATGATATAGATTTGGCCATCAGCTCAACATCTTTTTTCAAAAATGAACACGGTAGTATACTAGTATACTAAGAAGACCACTGACCTAATTAAAAGTAATATTTTAAAGAGACGATTCTGAACAAATTAATGGTCTGTTTTCCTTGACATTCATAGGCGGCATTAATACTGTACTTGTCTGCTTATCACACACAAAAAAAATCACAACTTTATTCCAGTAGGCCTGCGACCAAATAACCTAACTCCACCCTCTAGTGGTTGGATGTAGCTATATAAAAAGACAGGAAAACCTAATTCTTAAGGCTATAACTTTCTCGTTGTTGTTTTGTTTTGTTTTTGAGAAACGCACAGGTAAATCCATATTTATATACACAAACACGGTCAGTTTGCTCACTGAATAAAGCTGTACTAAACCAGAAAACTACAGAATCAGGTTTTCCCTATTTGTTTCTTCATGTGCAGTTTATGTCTGCCATCTGCTGTCTGACTCTCGGTAACGTTAATGCAAAATGGCAAACATTTTTTATTTAATTTTTATTAAATTATATAATTCTTTATTCTTTTAACTCTCTCAGTTGGTACTTTACTGAAAGCTGTAAATTCGCTATTGATAACTGATTTGCATCGATAGTATTTTATAGTATAGAAGTTTTACGCCAATATAACAAAACACCGCGCGCAGTCACCATGGAAACGCTAAACGAAGTACCCGGAAGAGCAGCGTCGCGACTCCTTACAAGCTACAAGAAAGTTGATAGGAAACTCACCTTCATCTTCCAGTCCAAAATTATCGAATAACAGAGATGGAGGGTCTCGCGTCCGTGAATAATCTCCAGGCGCTGTCCGCTCTGCTTTCCCCAAACCATGAAGATGATGAAGAAGATCTCCAGGTATGAGCTTCTAACAAGCGCTGTTTTACTGCATGACTTTGACTAAAGATGTAACTTTAAGTTGTTTTTTTTTAGCAAGTGAAGCCCATAGCTAGGATGGGCCCAGGACATATCGGCTCTCCTGCTGCACCTTCGGGGAAAAAAAACAAAGAGGGTATACAGTTTTTAAAGCACAGAGTGATGAAATGCAATAATATGCAATATATAAGTATATAATAACGTAATATACTATATATAATTACAGAAATAGACATTTTATAATGCATAGGTAGGTGATTTCATATGTTTTATTTATTAGCTATTTATGGGTACACTTTTGAGAATATTAAAACATCCTCCTATATCCGTATCTCTCTCTTCCCTTTAGGTACCACTGCCTATGTGAAGAAGAACAGCAAACACATCTGGGATGAGGATGAAGTAACTGAGGGAGCACATTTTGATGACCTCAGTGACCCACGTCCACAGCCAGAGTAAAACAAACTGCATGGATCACAGAATCATATATGAGCTGTAAGTAATCTGGCCTCTCACTGTGTGTTTTGTTGTTGTTTTTTTAGGTACGAGATTGTGCTGAAGCAATCTGTTGGGACTGAAGATTTGTTTCTTGGCTTAAGCAGAAAGGACCCCTCATCCATGTGTTGTGACAGCATGCTGGTACTCCTCTTATTACCTAAACTAATTAAACATTAATACAAGATTTAGTCAATACTACAGCATCTCTATTAGGGTTATTAAATAAAGTGTAAGCAAAGTTACATTATTTTAAACAATAAATAATAATGATCCAATTAATGTCTTGTGAAAAGCTGCATGTTTGTTGTGAAACAAATCCATCATTAAGACGTTTCTCATTCTGATGGGACCCAGTCACTGCAGAGGATCTATTGTGACGTAAAGCTAAATGTCACAAAATCTGGTCCGATGAAGAAACAAACTTATCCACATCTTGGCTGGCTTAAGGCAAATTTTCATTTTTGGGTGAACTATTCCTTTAGGTTGCTTAAATGGAACTCTCTGAAGAGTTACACATGAGTAGCACACTGTTGAGAAATACTGAATAGGCTATAATCCCAACTCGGGGAACTTTGGACTTACATACAATAGATTCCACACTTTTTAAACTAATTTAAAGTTTCAAAAAATCTAAAGCTTAAAATTCGGTCATGGAAATAAAAATAAATAAAATAATTCCTTTCTCCTCCCTAAAAGAGATTGATGGTGCATTAAAAACAGATAGGAAAGGCTGATTGGAATAAAAGCATTTGATGTCCTTAAATGACTGGGCTGATCTTTATTTTAAAGTTGTAATGCATTATCAAATTAATCTCTCAAAATCTTTTTTTTTCTCATGCAAGGTAAGAGTTAAACTGCCAGATACAAAAGCGGCTGATTTGATGCTGGATGTGAGAGAGACATTTCTTGATCTCAGAACTCCTAAGTAGTAAGTAAACTATTAAGTACAATATTTTAGATCTAATATTCTACATATGTAAATATCCATGCATTCTTGTTTGTTTCAGTAAGTTGGGCCTTCACCTGCCTCACCCAGTTCACAAACATGAGGGAAATGCCAGATTCATTGTGGAGAGAGGAGAACTGGAGATCACACTGCCCATGAACAGACCAATGGACTGCATCAACCTGACCTGAGAGAAACAAGCAGAGAGTGACTTAACCATGAGCTGCATCAGTTCAGAACAGAACTTCTAGTTCTGCAGCCTTTCACTGACAGACTTAATAACCCATGAAACATGGCCCATGAGTTTACCTCATTTAACAATTAACACTAGCACCAGCACCAGCAACAAACATAAAATCTTTCCAAATTCAAATTCCAAAATCAATCGAAAGGGAAGGGAGCAGATGCCAGTTTTTCAGTATTATAAAACTGTTTAAATTCAATTGTAAGTTTAAGCATAATAAAATGGTGAATCATTTTAATTCATGATTGCTTCTCTTTATGTTTTAAAAAAATATTTTAAAGCAAATATGATTAATTATACAGCTTAATTGGTTTGGATAGTAAGAAGATTTGACAATGAAAATGACTGTCTGAACCGCATAACCAGTCAAAGGGGTAAATTTATTTGAAAAGATTTATTTATAAATCATCTGAAAGCTAAAGAAAAAATTTGATAAGTTCCATGGATGTATGTTTTGTTAGTATATGACAATATTTAACCGAGATTCAACTAGGCTAAATCTGGAATCTGAGGCTGCAAAAAAAAAAAAAAAAAAATCTAAATATTGAGAAAATAGCCTTTAAAGTCGTTAGCAATGCATATTACTAATAAAAAAATAAGTTTTGATATATTTATGGTATGAGATTTACAAAATACCTTCACAGAACATGATCTTCACTTAATATCTAAATGATTTTTGGCATAAAAGAAAAATTTTAAATGTACATTCTTCTAATAAGCAGCCTAAAAGAACAGATAAATGCTTTACTGGTGTCAACTGTAGGCATTTTAAACAGTAGAAAAATGCGCTTCGGTTCTGCCTGCACACATTTGTGAGAAGACACACCTCTTGTGTATACAGTCATCTTAGAAAAGGCTGTGTGTGACAGAATAAACAGTGTGTCGTGCGTTATTGCTCATGGGCATCATGCAATACACCCCCCGAGCGCACGGATGCGCACACGCGTTGCCAGCAGCGGACGTACGCGTGACGTGACGCAGGCGGGCTCCACACACTCTCCGGTAGCACAACAATACAAGCTGTCGCCGCTCCCCCTCCTAACGCTCTCGGTATGGCGGACGGCGAGCGGTCCCCGTTGCTGTCGGATCTCGGCGATGGAGCTTTGGGCAGCGGTAACGGCGGGGTGTCTCCCGGAGTGACTCCACACGGTGTTCCCAACAAACCGCAGAGTGAGTAACATCAGCGAGCGCGGCGCTTTTCTGCGCTGTCACGGGCCGCGCGCACACACACACACTCTCACTCACGCACACCAGTGCATTTACTACGCTCTGGGTTGTATTTCGTGCTTTATTTTGCATGCCGGTGACGATGGAGACAGGAGCGGAGCGAATGGTTTTCGCATTGGAGAGGCACATAACGTTACGTGCAGATATAACGTTATGCTCCTCAGCATCTAATGCAGTTGCGTATGATACACTTGCGTCCGGAGGATGATATTCTTTTGTAAGACAAAATAACGTTGCATTAATCTTCGCATATTTTTGTCACCCATCAGAGAGGCTGTTACGCAGTTAATTAATGAATGAACATCACTGTTGTTGAGGTCTGTTTACTGTTGTTATCGGCCTTCCCGCGACAAATAATAATGATAGCATGGCAATATTTTCTTAAAACTAGTCATGTGACTGAAGACGACTGTACAAGGGGTTCCATTGTCCCTATTTAACCACGTTTACTAGTGTCTTTGCAATGCACATTTACAGTAATCTGCCGTATCCACTAACTCCAGCTACACCCAAACACAGATGATAAGCACGTCCTCGGACCATTCAGAAAGCCTGAAATTATTGCCTGAGGACTCCACAACCAATCATTGCGCAGAGCGGGCGGGACCAATATAAAGTTACTAAAGGGCGTGCTAATGTTGGGGTGGCGATTTTTAACTGACGTGATGATGCTGGTGAAATTTTATCATAACAATTTTTAAGTTTTATCATACTGGCGTTGGGTTTATTACTTGTTTTTCTTAGCTTTCAGAAAAGATAAAAAAAATATACTCACAAATCAGTTGTAACATATTTGTGAGGACATTTTCAAAAATGTGGCCCCCACAATTACTGGCAAATGTGTACATGATTTACTAGGCACATTCCAGCAGTCTTCTTATAAAGCTCCTTTCAGCAGATCTCGAGACCAAATCTGATTTTCTTGTTAATCCTAATGGCATTGGTGACAGAGAACAGTTTCACCTTCCCAAAGTTGCAGTGTTCAGTTTAAACTTTCAGAAGTAAATCAAACTTTTACAGTGTTTTTTAAGCCAGTTTTTTCAGTATCTTTGCTGATAACAATAATGCTGTTATACAAAAAAATAAGGATGTAGTGTATAAATGAAACAATTACAGCATTGAAGTTGGAAGATGGTCCCAGTGATTGTAGAAAATAAATTGTTACACATATATGGATAAACCATTCACAATAAGGTCTCTAACATGCGTTTTGATAATAAATAGGATGTTTTAATTTCATTCTGACTTGGTGTAGTAAAACTTGCATGAATGTTCATGAAATAACCTGCGATGCAATCTCTTCCTTTTCAGGCTTTCCTCCATTCCCGAGCTCGACTCAACCCCCTGTGTTGATGACAGAGAACCCTCCACCGTATTCCCCCCTGACGTCTCCAGAGAGTGGCAGTGCTCCAGTCATCAGCTGTAGGGTTTGCCAGTCGCTCATCAGTGTCGAGGGCAAAATTCACCAACATGTGGTCAAGTGTGGAGTCTGCAATGAAGCTACAGTGAGTTAGGAGAGAGCACAAGTACACTTTACATGATTTAATAAAATCAGGATGGATTAATTAGTTTCTTAGGTTGTTTGACTGTTTGCATGCTGCAGCTATTCACAATGATGTTACTGGTCATGCCTTTAAGCAATACAGTTCTATCAGTGTCAAGAATATGCACAAATTGAGTAATTGACTTGGTTTATGGGCTTTTGCCAGCAAATATTAATACACTACCATTCAAAAGTTTAGGGTCAGGTCTTATGCTCACCAAGACTGTTTTTAATTTAAAACAGTAGTGTATATACATCAAATAATTCAGAATTATATACAGTAGAATTATTTGGATTAAATTCACTTCACATAGTAAGCAAACACACAAACTTTCATTTTAACTTGCCAGAATTATTGTTATCCTTTCTGTATTTTTTTTCATTGACCTTTATTCTCTCCAGCCCATAAAGAATGCCCCTTCAGGGAAGAAATATGTGCGGTGTCCTTGTAACTGTCTTCTCATCTGCAAGGTCACGTCCCAAAGGATCGCCTGTCCTCGGCCTTATTGGTAAGAGAGAGAGAACAGAAAGAGACAAAGTTAAATTTAAAACAAATTAAATCTTTGACACTAATAAACTCCATCTTGCCACAGTCAGTATTTTGCATGTGAAGAATTACATGTGTTTTTTTGCTTGTCTTGACTAGTAAGAGGATCATAAATTTAGGGCCAGTCCATCCAGGTCCAGCCAGTCCAGAACCACAACCTGCTGGAGCTAGAGTTTCCTGCGGACACTGCAGCAACACTTTCCTGGTACAGTACATGCACGCATAATACAGCAACATCATACTGTATCATTATCCGCTGCAGTGACATCTTGACTGAATCACTCGGCTCAGGTTCAGCACCAAGTCGAATATCAGATGGCTATTTATTCTTGTTTTATTTATGCTACTGCCTCACATTAGCATCCACTTTCTCAATGTTTCAGTGGACCGAATTTACTGACCGAACACTGGCTCGATGCCCCCATTGCAGAAAAGTGTGAGTATTTTTCAGCCGACATTCACAACACGTTTCGCATGTACAAAATAAACTAATAACTCTTTTATTAGATGGCAAATAAGTATACATCTATTCTCTCTGTCAGCACCTCCTATACACACAGCTTTCGCTTCTTTTACGGGCTGTCATTTTTTCCATTTTATGTCCCATAACATTTTAACATCCTGTCCTAGCTTATTGCTTAAAGACTATTAAACTGCTTGTTGACTGATTCCCTTTTATCTATGGCTGTTGTCAAATCATTGCTGTGTTTGTTTGAGCATGCAGACAAAGCAACATAGGCTCAGCCAATAGCATAAGTGTGGGGCGGGACTAACTGTTTCTTCAACCTATCGTCACTGCAGTGATGACATTTTTTTTGTAGGCTGGCCCAGGAGTTAGCATCACCTTGGTTCCCTCAACAAAAACCCAAGTCGGATTTTCCATTGGGTATTACAAAAATAAACTCTGTGACCAACATTATTCCTAGATTATTTTCACAATTAATACAATAAAAAAATAATTAATCAAATAAAAAGCTAAATATAGGCTATGAACTACTACACCATGGTCACATGATTTCACAGTCTTCAGATATTTTCCTATTTTTTAGCTCTTTTTTTTTAGCCTGGGCCCACCCATACTTCTTTTGATGCTACATTCTTTTCTCGAGCAAAGTTAGTCTGGCCAAGCTGCCGTTTTAGAGCATTTCAGTTCCCAAAAAAATGGGAACCAATGAGAAACGAGTTTTTAGGATCGGCATGTGAAGAGTGAAGTGAAGGAGAGTGAATGCGTTTAATTAAGATGTCCCAGAAAACATCTGTAGTTGCATTTAGCCACTTGCTAGCAACTACCATTTTATTAAAAAAGCAATAAAAAATCTCATAGTAGTATTACTGGTGTATTTTATTTCACACTATAAAATATAAAAAAACTTGAAACTCTTGTTAGCCACAGACCTTTTTTTCAGTCATTGAACAAAATAACCAATAATTTCTGGAAATATGTTGCTAGAGGCAGAGAAATTTTACACTGTACCTTTAAATAGTTTTGCATGCCCCATTGCATAAAACTCCACAGCAAAATGTAAATTCCGTCATTAGTCATTTACCTTCATGTTGTTCCAAACACGAAAATCCTTTGATCGTCATCGGAACACAATTTAAGAAATTTTGCATGATATCTGGGAAGCTTGTGGTTGTCCTATTGACTGCCAAGTAATGTACACCGTCAAGGTCTAGTAAATATGAAAGATGTAGTCAGAATGCTCCATCTGCCATCAGTGGTTCAACCGTAATCTTATTAAGATATGAGAATACTTGTAAAGAAAACAAAAATGACAACTTTAAAAAATTGGCACTGTAACATTGCAAAAAGCGTAAGGTGTTCTGTGTCAGCCGTGACGAAATGTGTAATTTACCTTGCAATCAGCGGAACGGTCACAAACCTCTTGGTTTTCACCGAAAATATCTTTAATTGTGTTCTGAAGACTTTCAAAGCTTTTACAGGTTTGAACCCTCCCTACTGTTCTTTTGATTGGTCTCTTCCTCATCTTCCTATCTTTCCTTATCAGATCTTCAATTGGCCAGAGATATCCGAGGAGGCGGAGTCTGTGGTGTTACCTGCTGTGCTTGCTTTTTAGCATTGCAGCCGCTGGTCTGATTGTGAGTGTGAACTTTATATATTCATTGAACCATATGTATTTATGTATGTATATTGTTTGTGTGTTTTATTCTGTGACTATTCAAGGGGCATATCACTTAATATGGAATATTTCTGTTGTTTTTATTAGATGTGTACAGTACATTACTATTTCAAAGAGTCCAACATGTGTGAATTAACATAATCGTTCAAATCATTAACTTTAAATACACTGTTACCTATTTGTCCACTGTTCATCATCATAACAATCATTTATAGAAACTGGTTTCCACCACTAAATAAAAAAACTAAATAGCTTATTGCAGCTTTTTATCTCACAATTCTGAGGAAAATTGTGAGATATTACCTCGCAACTTTTACATCTTGCTATTCTGACTTCATAACTCACAACCGTGTTATGTAAAATTGCAGTTCTAGCTTTTTTCTTGGAATTATAGTTTATATCTTTCAGCTCTGACTTTTTTTTACTGAATTGTGAGATATACACTTGCAGTTGCAAGTTATAAAGTCAGAATTGCAACTTATGACATTAAAACTCAAAATTGTGTTATATGAACTGCGAGGGAAAAATTATTCTCAGAATTGCGACTATATATCTTGCAATTCTGACTTTATAGCTTCCAGTTGTGAGTTTATATCACTCAACTGTGCAACTGTGACTCTGTATCAGGCAATTCTGGGTTCATATTTTTTATTATTCAGTGGCAGATACAGGCTTCCATAAAGGTTTACACATTTTGGTGATGCCTGGTGTTTAAACCTCATTGCAAAGTGTTACTAGTTGAGTTTAATTTTGTATTCTGTTCTTAAAACCCTTTCTGTGTTTGTCTGTAGGCAGGGACGTGGTCCCAGGCACGTGTGTACGGGGGTATTTATGCCTCCTGGGCGGCGGTGTTGTTGCTGGTGGTGTTGACTCTGGCCAGGGCGCTTTACTGGAGCTGCATGAGGGTCAGCCAGCCTCTGCACAACCTCACATAGAGAGAGAGAGAGAGACACAGCAAGAGGGGGAGGGGGGGGCTGAGATTAGGGGTGCTGGGGAAAAATAAAGTCCACAGGAAAAGAGCTAGAGAGAATCATGGTTAACTCTTAAAGCTTGATTGTGAAGGCTGTAATGAAGGGTCAAAGTAAAATCCAGGCTTGAGAATCACGTGAAAAAAAAAAGCTATTATGGCAAAGAAGATTAGTGTTTTAAACTTATTTTTATTCGGAAGCTTTCTTTGGATGTGTTTTCATCCGTGAATATGAACTGACTTGTTGCTCATGGTTACATGCAAGCGTGAGGTTATGATTCCAGTTGCTCTCTCAGTTTTAACCATTTACAAACACGCATAACTCTCTGTACATGAACTAAATGAACTACACTACAGTACACCAATTCAACCACGTTCAAACCTTCAACACAACATTAGCTGCCTCTCTAGTGTCCAAATAAGCTCAGAAGCCTTATAAAGAGAGGAAGTAGAGGTTGATCTCCACTAGAGGGTGTTCCAAAACCACACACACACACACACACCTGTGTGTTCTGGCACATTGCCTGTTTGTCCTTACAAACACTGCTAATCCGAATCATTTGGACCTGGACATGATTAACAAATGCGCAGAACCATTGTGTAACTGATTTCACATAAACACGTCAAGTGTATAAGTGCGCTCCAACACACTCTTTCTCCCTCTTTTTCTTTAGTTGTGAATGTTAAAAACAGTATTTTTTTATAATTGTGAATTTTGCTTGTACATATTTGTTGTTTATTTCATGAATGACTGAACAGTTGCACTGTAGCTCTAACACGCTGTGATTTCTTTTTTTTATGTTTTTATTTAATTTGCAAAATCACTACTGAAAAATCACTACTGCTAATGTTTTTGACTGGAACGAATATTGAGATTATAGCCACATGTACCTTCGGAAAGCGGAAAAAAGGTCAGCTGTGCTTCATGGACTTTATCAAAAGGGTCATTTACCTTTCTTCTCATGTTCATGTGAAGTTAATCCTCATTTTCAGGTACTGTACGTTTGATTATGTTCGAACCCTGATTAAGTGATACTAATGAGATTAATCAAACACTAGATTTGGATTCTAGACTCCGCGATCATTTTTTCTTTTAGTCAGAATTCAGAGTCTGTAAGGGTTTGTGTTTTTAAAGATAGGCGGACACAATTGCTGATCACCGATGTTCTTGAATTATATTCCTCATAAATATGCTAAATTCAGAATCAGAATCTGTATTCTGCCCATAAGAGAAAATGACGTCTGGAATCCCGAACAAGAGGTCAGGATGTTATTTATATAGAGCAGAAGGCCAGTGATGGAGGTCTCCTCTCGATTTGTTTACACATGAGATTAAGACTACACATAATTAAAATGATGATGAAGTTATAAAACAGTGAAAGCGCTGGTGTTGCGTCTCATTTTTGTGCAGGTTTGTGTGTGATTCACTTGCTGAAGTTGTTTTGGCACTCTTCCTCTCGATGTCTCTGGCCATTTGTCTCTTGTTTCGGGCGGATATATTATTTTCCTCGACACAGACTGATAGAGGCATGGGAAACATACAGAAACCTTTTAAAAACCACAACTCCCCTGAGCTGGGCAGAGAGAGAGAGATTTGTCAGCAGTAATGGAAGAGAAAGAGCAGAGATCTGGGGACACACACAGATAGAGAGAGGTTACAGTCTTCTGGAGGTGAGACAGATTGACCACAAAAAAAGTCTGCAAGCAGAGATCTGGGAATGAAATCTATGATTAATGATATATACGCACAGACAGGGTGAAGTTTGTATGTGTCTCTGCTCTTGCACTAAATTCTAATTCAGTTTTATTCAATTAAGTGTGCTTCATTGCCTTGGCAAGAAAAACTAGACTTTCTATTGCCAAATGTGCGTTATGAAAATAGTCAAATTAAATGAAAGTATTCTGCAGAGCTTTCCAGAAAAATTACACTTTACAAATATTCTCTGAACGTATTAAAGTTATACCAGTCATTTCTATGCTTCTTTTGTTGAATAAAATACGTTTGTAATATTTTTTTAACTGCAAATTAAGTTAAGGAAATATTCATATTAATAAATTAAACAATATAATGAAAATATAAACACAAACTAAACATACTGTATCAATGCAACTAATATTAAATGTGAAAAAAACTATAGTATTTGCAGTAGAAATAGCTAAAATAATAATTAATTAAAGGGGTAAAATAAATACTTAAGGTGATGGATAAAATATCAATAACAAGTGTAAAAGTGTAATGATAAGAGACACAATGGCAAAACAGATCAGTTTTAATTCTATAATAATCTATTGTGCTTTTACACAGTAAGGAATCATTTATTTACACAATAATTTGACTACTGTAAAATGTTTATTCAAAGTTTTAAATACTACAAATCTTTTTCTACTTTGCAATGTCATGTTTATTAAATCAATGTGTTACTTGTGCATTTTGTAAAGTTTATGATGCATCTAATACACTATCTTCTGCTCAGCAAGTCTGTATTTATTTGATCCAAAGTACAGTGAAACAGTAACATTTTTAAATATTTATTCTATTAAAAAACATTTCAGCTTTGCTCAAGAATTTATTATTATCAATATTTAAAACTGTTTATTGAACTTTTGCAGGATTCTTTGATGAATAGAAAGATAGATAAGCATTTATCTAAAAGGAATTTGGGAAAAGAAATGATAGAAAATGTATCATTTTATTTTGCAAGGTTGCTTTTAGTTGATCAAAACAACTATAATAATATGATACAATTATAAAACCATATATAATGTTACAAAAGATTTCTATTTCAGATACATCTGTTCTACTAATTTCTATTCATCATCATCTGCCCAGCTGTTATCAACAATATAATAATACAAATATATGTTTTTAAATAAGAAATCTTACTGTCCAAAACCTTGTGACCTGTAGTGTATATTTATATAAAATATTAGAAATTAATTTGAAATTAAGTGTACCGTTTTTGCATATATTTATATTGCCACTGCATTTGCTGCAAAGTAAATAATATAAAAGACACTGACCTCAAGGATAAAAAATTTAATTGACACTATATTCCATCAATATATAATATTAATATTCATCATATGTTCAATGATAAAAGACACAGTGCCAAGGTAGATTAGTCTATTTAAATTATATTCTAGACTTCTAAATATTTAAACAAAGGTAGGCATTTGCAGTCTGCAGTAAGATCAAATAAACTGATAACAATACATTCAAGAAAGTAATATTAAAAATCATGTTTACATGCTCATCAATGCTGTATTTAGTCGATTTAAAATCCAGAAAAAATGTAATTTTTTGAAATATTATTTTAATTTAAAATAAGTGTTTTCTGTGTGAATATATTGTAAAATGTAATTTATTCCTGTGATACAAAGCATCATTACTCCAGTCAACAGTTAAGCTTCTTAATAGTTTTTTTTTAGGATTCTTTGATCATTAAACTATTAAAAAGAGAAGCATTTATTTCAAACAGATAATAATGTTCAAAACTACTGTTACATTAGTTTACTGTTACACTACTGTTCAGAAGTTTTGGATCAGTACATTTTTATTCTTTCTTCTTTGAAAGAAATTAATACTTTTATTAACCAAGGATTTATTAATTGAACAAAAAAGTCACAGCATAGATTTACATTTTAGAAATGTTTTATATGTTGTTTTTCTTGTTATTCATCAAAGAATCCTGAGAAGAAGAAAAAAAGGTTCACAGGTTTCAAAATTGTATATTTGGCTGCAAAACTGTTTCCAACATTGACAATTGTAGTAATAAATCAGCACATTAGAATGATTTCTGAAAGTGACACTGAAGACTGAAGTAATGATGCTTTGTATAACAGGAATAAATTACATTTTTAAATATTATTATTAAATGTTATTTTAAATTGAAATATTTCAAAATATTTTTTTCAGGATTCAGGATTTTTAATCTAATAAATGCAGCCTTGATGAGCAGAAAATACATCTTTAAAAACCATTAAATATCTTACTGACCCCAAATTTTGTAACAGAAGTGTATAGGAATAATAAACAAATATTTAAGTTTTTCAAATATTTTTCTCTGTGAGAGTGAGAGTGAGTTCCCAATGGAATCAACCCGATCTGAGATTACTGAGCTTGCACAAACACACAAGAGCCTTTTATCCTCCTAATGTATAACAGGATTCATCCTTAAAGATGAGCCCTGTGACCTTATCCCCTCACACACACACACAGAGTCTATGTCACGCCTGTTAAGCGCATACACTCACACTATCAGATCTGCAAAACTCCTCCTCTCCTCTCTCAGCATGAACTGCAATAAGCAGCTGTAAGAAGGATAGAGAGGGGGATCTGGGAAGAAAGGATGAGAGGGGAGAGGAGATGAGAATAAAAAGATAAGATGAACTGATGAGGAAGGGGTATAAGTAGCTTTTGCCCTGTCCAATTTAAAACAAACACTTCATTTAGATTATCTACATATACACACACAGTGTTCAGAAAATAGTTAGGTTAGCTGTTAGGTAAATTGGACTATCTAAGATCTAAGATTTTCATGTGATTTTCACTGTATGTACTCATAATGTCAGAGGTCTCATGACCTACAGTCCTACAGATAAAAGCATAACATTCAACTCAATTAACAACATGAATTATTGATGTCTGTCTGGACCAGAATTTGTGTGTACACTGGAATTAAAAGCCTCCGGTGTCACCTGTCACGCTGCAGTAAGTGTGTGTGTGTGTGTGTGTGTGTGTGTGTGTGTGTGTGAAGACATAGAGATATGAAATCACCATTCATCTCTTAATTCACAGTTTATTTCACCTTTAGTGAAAATACTGCTTTAGCTTAAGTTCTAGATTCCCAGAAAAAACTGAGAACAATCTGCATTTCCAAGTAATTGGATAAAATAATGATGTGTTCATTTGTATTAAATTGTACAAAGGTGTGATTTTGTTTTGATGTTAGAAGATTGTAATAAATAAACACTTTTTCACTTAAGCTTTTTTGTTTAATATATATGTACATATATGTGTGTGTGTGTGCGTGTACATCATCATCTAATTTATTTTATCTGAGTTAAATGTAACAACAAATGAAGCAAATATTTATTTTATTTTACTATTTGTACATGTATTTTTATGTTGGTTAAAATGTACTGTATTAAGTAATGTAGCTGATTAATTTAACCTACATTAGCTAAATGTTAGCTAAGATCTCTCTCTCTCTCTCTCCTTGTCTGTTAAACCAGCCAAACTCACATCCAATACAAAACATCCTCCTCAAAAAGGAAAGCTTGGATATCACTATGTCAGTTTGGATTGAGAGAGAGAGGAAGAGAGAGAGAAGGAGAGATCAGGGATGAAGGTAATACAATAAATGCAATAGAGGAATAGAGGTAAAGATAAAAAGAGAGTGAGGGGTTACAGGTGTCTTTCTTCTGAACATTTCTCCAGAAAAGAGCATCTGCACTGAACAGGTAACATCTTTAACAAGATCTTACAGATGAATGTAGCTTCCATTTACGCTTTTGTTTTAGTGCAATATTTGTTGGTCGCATTCATTAATTAAGCTATTACTTTGATTTAAAATTGTACATAAATTTAACAGATTTTTTAATATTTTACGTTAGTGCTTATTTAGTTAGTATAAATTATAATTATAAGTTAAATAACATATTATATAATATTATATTATATATATATATAATTTTAGAGTATAGTAAATTAACGTTTTAAAGAAAGAACATTCATTCTTTAAATAGAATGTAAATATTTAGATTTTAGAATTTATTTAAAAAAATGGAACGGTTAATGTTTCAAGGGTTTAAGGCGTTTGCAGGACAGATGAAACAATAGCTTATTCTCAGAATATTTTTTTCTGACATTGAAAATCTTTCAAAGTCAGCATACAAAATATGTAACAAAATATGTCTCAAATAGCTTCTCAAGTAATTTGATTCAAGATAATCGGCTGGCTTTTTCATTTTTAAGCAATGATTTGAATGAAGTGGATAAGATATAATTTTTTTTTTTACAGATGGAGTGTAATTGTAATTCATCTCTGGGTCCTTTTCCCTCGACTTACTGGAGCAGAAGTAAGTGTGTGTGTGAGTGTGTGTTTGAGAGAGAGCGGTGCACAGCTGGAGCTGGTGCTGTTAAACAGTTTGTCGTTGCTAATTCTATGACTGCGTTGTTTCTGACTACCAAAAATTGTGACTTGCTTTATTATTTTACCTAGAAATACATGCTGAGAGATGCGCCAAAGCAAAAAGCATAAAGCCTTTGTAATATACGACACAAGCTTTAAAGTACAAATGCATTTTAATCGGTTACAATCAGAAAAGAAAATGAATATTGACATAATTCTATGATAATTATAATTAATTAAAAACGGATATTCCCCAAATCAAGTAGGCTACGTCCCATATTTGTGAACAGTTATTTTTTTTGTAAAAGTAGGATTAACGCTGGATAAACGCTGGAAAATGTGATTTGTAACACATTAGGTTATTGCAGGTTTGTTCACTTTTGCATTTTGAATAGCCTAATAAATCTTTTTTCGTTTTTTTTGCGAGTAATATAAAATAGTTCACATTAAGTCTAGAGCTACACTGTATTCACACAGCACACACGACGCCTCTGCCGCACTTCTGACTTCTCCCAACATGGGGACAGGAGACGTATCAAAAAATGGGAAAACAAAGTAACGGCATTAATTTTTTATTTTTTTTAAACAGTTTGTCGTTTAAAAAGTGACTGCGTAGAATTAATTGCTTCTAAATGCTGTTTCTAGCTTTGCTAAATAATGCTGCGTGCACACGCCTTGGCATAGCTTTCCTGTGTTGTAGGGCTCAGAGCTAGAACCTGCCAAAATGAACCTGGCGGCGGTCATATGGTACATCCGGCACTGCTCCAAGTCTACAGTTTACAAGCTGTAATTATAGGTGCGTTCGAGATGCACTACACTAGCCTGCCACTGGCTGGCGAGAGCAGCCCCTTGGCTTGCAGTCGGGGGAGGAGTTAAGAGACGGCCGTCAGGTCGGACACTTAGGTTTCCGTCTTGGTTAATATGATGGGAAAATTTTATATAGGCCTAATAGCTTAGACACCGATGATTAATCGCGATTAATCGCATCCAAAATAAAAGTTTTTCTTGACATAATATATTTGTTTATGCTAAGTTAATTTATTATGTTTATA
>JAUCNO010001532.1:59575-85011 GCA_032353835.1 Enteromius viviparus | reverse complement strand
CTAACAGAACATTTCTAAATAAAATTTTTTTTTTTAATCACTGCAAT
This sequence comes from Enteromius viviparus, assembly GCA_032353835.1. Lineage (NCBI taxonomy): Eukaryota > Metazoa > Chordata > Actinopteri > Cypriniformes > Cyprinidae > Enteromius > Enteromius viviparus. The sequence goes on along the minus strand of JAUCNO010001532.1, from coordinate 84,964 downwards.
CTTTGGGTTGCATGTTCTGGGGCACAAGTCAGCTTTATAATACTCATAAACCCTTAGTTGCGGTGGCAGACACCGTGTCAAGTAATAACAGTAATATTTCATCTTTTTATGACCCAAAAGCGGTCCCCAGGCCCCCCTATCCAGCCTGATGAAATGATATGCATTTTATATGAGGGACAGGAAGAATGAGAGACAGAGAGATGTATGAGACGAGCTGCTAAGGTACATAATTTCAAGGCTCTTAACTGCCCATAAACAGGCCCGTCTGGTCTTCCCCGAAACCTTTTAGGCCTCACCATGTCAGGGCGACAAATTGAAGTTATAAATGAGTATTCTTTATGGGCAAGGCCGCATGTGCAACACTGGAGGTGGGTGTCATTATCCAGGAAAAAAAAGGAGAAAGAGGGGGGCATTTGACCGACGGTGGGATCCAGAGGCACCGAGCCAGAGGAATCGACTCTAACCTCCACCCCATTCACTGTTAATCACTGTCCCACCAGCAGCTGTCTGAAGCAGCCCATGCTAGCTACATCAGGGTATGCCAGCCTCATTTAAATGACAGAGAGGTGCTGTTTTATACAGAGGACACTAATGAAGAGATGGTCATCAGAGAGAGAAACAATCTAGTCATTTCAAATGTGCACTCAGACTGCATAAAGATTCAGTAAATGGTTTTATGAGAATATTCCAATGGCTTACGCGTATCACATAATCTTTATTCTGAAAAATGTTTAGAGACGTGATCATGTCTAAACCCTTTTCAGTTTTCTATAGGAAGTTCAGAAAAATATTACAGGTATATTTTTCATACAGGTTTGGAAGGACCAAAATCAATTTGCCTGTCAATGACATTTGCAATGAATTATGGGTAGGCTTTAGTTGTTCCTTAAATCACTATGTTTTTGTGATGGAATCAGGTCTTCAATGCAGGCCTTCTAATTCTCCACCAGACACAACAACACTTCATCTCGTCCGTTTCAGCTCTTCAACAAAGCATTTGTTACTGTATCTTTGACTCTTAATCAGAATAAATTACCTAAACTTAACCAGACAAGCCTTGAATTTTCTCATCTTTGATAAGAAGAGGTCATCTCCAAACCATTTACATAACCTCCCTCATGTCCCAATTTCATTGTATTATGGAGCGTTCCGCAAACAACTGAAGCTACAAACCACTTCAATCCAGTGTTTTGGAGGGCAAACTGCTGCTCTGTGGGTGGCTGACTGTCTAACACGTTCATCCTACTGTAAACTCATCATTATTCAGTGCTTGGGTGCGTTGCGTGTGGAAACCGTTACCAGCCCCTTCGCTGCTGGACACAACGCTGGCCCACAAAACGCCTGACTGGAGAACAAAAGTAGAGGAGATAAGGGGATGAAGGATGGGAGGATCTCTGTATTGATGGCACATCCATGAGCAGAGCCCCAGGCCCCCCCATAGCTGGTCTTTTTGTATGCAGATACCGACAACAATAAGTCCATTAGTGATGTGGTCTAATCCGGCGCGTGTGGCCGACCACGGTGGAGGCTAATAGAGACATGGTCTTTGGAAAGAAAGAGGATTACTTTAATCTAGTGATGGCCTGCACTTCTCGAGCTTAATGAGAGGACGGGAACCAACTCTATGTCTTTGTCCATCATTGCCCCCCTTTTCGCTAATGAAACGTTCCCCAATAATGATCCACAACCATCTGGGGAAACTGAAATGTCCAATTGTCTAAAATGAACCAGCAGGTGATCTGGTACTTATTTTGCATGTTTTTGTTGATATTATTATTATTTTGTAAATATATATCTGTATTTATTTCTTCCTTTCGCAAAGATGTTGCTGGGAGCTTTGGAAATAATATCATTTTATTTGTTGAACACAGCCGGTTCTTGCCTGAGGATGGCTAGAGGTGGGAAAGCTGATGCGAAATATATTTATTGATTTTATGAGAGGTGCTTCCTGCAGGAATGTGCATAAAACAAAAGATTACCCCGCGTACTACTCTGAGAAACACAAATTTGGACTTGGAGCTGTTTTTGAAGGAGTTAAACGGCTTGAAACCTGCATCAAATACACTGTCAAAAGCTTTCAAGCTGTTGTACAGAAACAAGTAGAGAGCTTGTAAATGGAATTCAACAATAACCAGAACAATGTCTGAAATAATCAATTTGCCACCAGCAAAGATGTTACTTTCTTAATGGATTCTCAATAGACTGCAGAAATCGAATGGAGTATGAGCCTACGAGGCAAGTACAGTGCTCTTTTACCACTCCACACGTGGTACTGAAATCATAAGAGGAGACAGGGCTCAAACTCAGCGGAGCAGTCAAAGTCTGAGCGCGCTCTGCATGATGCGTCAGTGCATATCAGCGGGACAGGTCTCGGGATAAGGCTTGACGTTGAAGCCTTTCCTCGCAGGGGTTTGGGGAAGGATTCTTGTTCATACGAAATCCTCTGATCCTTCAAGGTGAGCCTGTCTCCTAAAAGGATCTAGAAAGAGCATTATACGCTTTTGAAACAGACGTCACAAACGTACGCAGGCTTTTTTTATTAGACCGGTTGACATTACTTGATGAAATTGAACTGTCATCATTTGTTCCGGAATCAATTTTTCTTCAAAAGACCTTGAGTTTTTACATTTACAGGAAAAACCTGGCCCGGGTTTGTGTAACACTAAGGGGCCAAAACCAGTAAAAGGAAGCAAAGGCCAACGGAAATGTAACAGCTTAAGCAAGTATTGCTTTTACTGGCAGAGTGTGTGTTTCTATGCTCTCCTACCTTCTAAACACAGACCAATATCCTGGCCCATTGCTCCCTCCCATCTCTCCGATGCCAGCTGGCAATGCCAATGAGAGAAAGGCAATAAATCATCCCAGAGCTGGTGCCTGCACAAACTCTCAGGGTATATGGATCGCACAGTCACATATGCAGTGGAAGGAAAATAATTTAGCATTCCGACAACCGGTTCCCATCAATCACAGCTCTTAAACAGGCTTACTAACTTCATTTTAAGCTTAAATGTTGTTTCCCCACTATTCAGATCTGAGCTCTTTTAAAAATATAAAAATAAGGCTAAAGTTCAGATCTGTATAACGGGCATTAAAAAAAAAACCGTCTACAGGAAGCCCTTAAACTCAACTTGCAATTTGGTATGCCGGTAAAATGGACAAAAAATTTTATGATCTCTGTTAGGAAAATGAATAGATGCAATTAAACAGTCCCTATGGTGGTCAGGCTCACCCAAAGTCAACAACAATGATTACGCATTTATTAAACCACAACCACAGAGTGAAACGACTGTTGCATGAAGGACACGAGTAAGCAAAAAATGCTAATTAAATGCAATAAACCGGAAAGTTCAGACTCTACAATCTAATTGGATGAGCCACAAAGTATATGCAACTATTATTTTCATTATAAACTAAATTTCTCGGCAGACGAATTGCTTTATTGTGATTATTTACTATCTATTACTATTATTAATGAATTGTATTTAGATGTAATAACAGGCATAATTATTACTAATTACTAATTATTACTAATTATATTTAGATCAGGGGTGTGCGACAAATCATAATTGCCGATTATTCCCTTGAAACTGTAATTGCGATTATTAATTACAATTATCACAATTTACACTGAATGATGTTTATACCATTGTTTGAAGCAACTGCATGCCATATGTTTACACAAACATAAACAAGCTGAAAAATTGTATTGCTTAAATAATAACATAAGTAGACTATGAACGATTATTAGGAACGATTACATAACCGTGGCATCTGTAATTGTAATTTCGATTAAACAAATCGTGCAGCCTTAATTTATTTAGATGATGATTATTAAACATACTAATTCTACATCAAAACCAAGTAAACAGAGGTGTAACTACAGAGAGAAAAATTAGAGTTGTTGATGTCTCAAAATTGGTGGCAATGATAGAAAGTGGAAGGTGGCTCTCAAAGGTGCCTGAGACGGGCTGCATTGTCCCTTGTGTCCTGTCTGCTCTGGTCATAACCCTGACTATACAAAAGCTCACAGATGCATCCCTGCTTATCAAGTTGAGTGGGGGTTTAGTCTGAACTCCTCCTTGCACCACCTGTTGCTCATTCAGCTAAACACTCTCTCTCATTTCCTATATTTCCCTCTATTTTTTTTCTCTGCCCCCCAGCAGTTTATTATGACTATCTTTACTGCATATCTCTTTTTCTCTTCCTCCAAGGTGGCCTTGTGTTCATATGTCTGGTCTGTGTTACTCATGGCTGGCATTAAAACATTCATTAGCTAGTGAGAGAGTTAAATAGCCAGGGGACAGAAGGCCTGTGTCACCCCGTGTCCGAATGACCCCACCCTGTCAGCAGTCTCCCTGACCCCTGGAGTTCGACGGGCTAAGTGATCTCATTATTACTGCACGGACACACACACGCAGCCACATGCGTGTCTGGACAGACAGGATCGGGTTTTGCTGGTTAATATGCATTTGCAAGAAAAATGCATTTGCAACTTGGCACCTCTTTGGAAAATTCAGGAAGATTAATAGCTCACATTCACAGCGAAAGCTCTGGAATAATAAATCTACTTTGTGGATGCATCTCATCACAGTCTGAATGAAGTTTGAGCAGCATCAAGATGGAACGGGAAGTCGGATCACAGAAATCTGATTTATGTAGGGTGTGTCGATGCATTAGAGCTACAGTAAAAGACTGCTCAAATCAAATTAAAAATCTTTACAATGCTCTTTTTTGTTGGTTTTATAATCAATTTATACTGAGGAGTTTCGAAGTCTTAACTGCTCCAGGCCACCCTTTAGCACCCACACGAGTCTAGATCCAAGGCAATAAGGTTAATAGCACAGAGGGCAGGCGGCCCAGAGGGGGACAGCATGCCCTGCTGAACATAAGCCACTATTACTTTAGTTTTTTCCTGGACTGAGGGGCATCGCATAATAGGCTTATCTGTCAGGATGTCTCTAGGTTAAACCCTAGAGGTGCAGAGTGACCCATAAGAAAACCTTACTATCACCAGCAGAATGGCCCAACTCAGGCCTAACATTTGTAATATTTTAGTATTACATTTATAATATTTTCACTTAATTCAATTAATTTAATGAATTATAATGAATTAATTATTAACCTAAAATTATTATTATTTTATACAATATATACGACTATTGTTATATTTAAAAATAATTAAATAAATTATATAATTTATATAAAAATTTACATTTAAATATAAAATAGTGAAACCAATATTTTAATATTTTTTGTATATATGTAATCCTGAAGCAGAAAACCAGTTATACGTAGCATGGACATATTATAGTAATAGGCAAAAATATATTGTATGGGTCAAAATGTTTATTTTGTGGCAAAAACCATTAGAAGTAAGTAAAGATCATGTTAGAGATATTTTGTAAATTTCCTACAGTAAATATATTTTTATTAGAAATATGCATTGCTAGCAACTTTAAAGGTGATTTTCTTAATATTTTGATGTCTTGCACCCTCAGATTCCACATTTTCAAATAGTTGGATCTCTGCCCAATAATACCCTATCCTACCAAGCCATACATTAATGGAAAGCTTATTTCTTGACTGGTTTTGTGGTCTAGGGTCAGATATTATTAACCATAATAAATTATAAATAAAGTTAGCTAAAAATACATGTGGAAAAAAGGAAGAAAACGGAATAGTTTTGCTGTGGTGTCAAGAGATTGACATTTTAACTAGGTTGCTGAAATCGTGTCAATAACGACAATTCAGAGCAAACTTCCTCGTGACCTCTTTTTGCTGTACAACAGGTTTTAGGACCCTCCCCATAAGTGAAAAAGTGTGAAAGTTTCCTGCCTCTAACAGCTAATCAAAACAGAGAACAAGAGTATCATATCTTCCTTTCACCTGTTCGTTCCCAACATTCCAGAGAACAGCTGCTGTTCGGTCTTCACCTGTCCTCCCCATCCCCAAAACAACTTTCATTAGAAGCTCCAAATGGCTTATGTTTACCCATTGGCCATGCAAAAGCATGAAGAGGGGCGACACCAAATGCTGAGCATCATTTAAAAAGTAATAAACCACAAACCACAGACGAACCATCACAGATCCATTCCCTTTCATCTATCATTTAACGTGTGAGAGTTCTGTCACTATAAATCATCCCAGCTCCAGCTTCATCATCTGAGTAATGTAACCGTGCCTACATAACTCATCACCTCGACCATAAATACCGCCTTCAAAAGCAGCGTATATAAACAGGCTGTTAAAACACTCTCTAGGAATTCAGTCCCTCCCATGCATGCCGGGCTAAGAGCCTGTTTATTCTCACCAGAACATCTCGCGTTTGACCGAAGATCCGTGCCCTCCTAATGTACAACAAGCTGCCTGCTGGTGGCAGATCAACACGCCTGGCATATGGGTTCCCTCCTTCTCCTTTCTATTTATCCTTCTACCTCCCTTTCTCGCTATATATATACCTCTCTCTGCCAAACCCCCGAAACCTGTGAACCAGACAAGCTCTATGGCTGGCAGCAAACCCCTCATCCCCGTCTCCCACCCACCACCTGGCTAATGGAGCCGTGCCACGATGGAGAAAGATGATCTCCATGCAGAGAGCTGGCACTATGTGCCCAAATCTCATCACCACAATACCCACAGAGCTTATTCCATCAAAATAAAGCTATTCTGAACTTTTACTGCATTAAAGGGATATTAAAGGAATAGATCAACCAAAAATGGAAATTCTGTCAGCCTTTACTCACCCTCATGTTATTCCATCAGGTATGACTTTGCTCTAGTGTGGAACGCCAAATAAGCTATTCTGAAAAACAGTGTAGTTTTGGACCCCATAGACTTGCATTAAACAGATCAAACTATATTAGTTTTATGTTCCACAGAAGCCAAGATTGAAACAACGCTTTGGGGTGTAAATGTGAGCTTTCATTTGTTAATGTGACCGTTACTATGTCACACTCAGTTTAGTCTTGCATAAATAGCCTCAATGAACTAATTAAGAAAATTTGCATTGCAAAAGGAAGTACATAATCTCAAATTTTTGACATACTGATTAAGCTATACAATTAATGTATATTTTATCTGATTTTTTTCTTGTTTTTGGTCACCATTCCCTAAAGGAAATGTCACAGTGTCATCTCACAGGACAGCCAAGCGCATCATAACTAATGATATAGGCCACCTGGATGATGGGGGGCGTAGATAAAAGGCAGGACAGTTGGCAAAGATCTAGACCTAAAATCAACTCCTTTGGGGTTCTAGAAATATTTGTGCACCAGATTTCTTTCCACTGCCCACATTCAGTCTACAGTTAATGATAATGACAGTCTCGTTTGAGAGAGACAGACTGCTGCTCAATGTGAGAAGAACTCATCCAAAAACCTTTCATTTTGTAGGGGTAAGCTTGGGAATTTCAGATGTTTGATTATGCGTTTAGTTTGTTTTCGGTTCACTGAGGTAAAAACATATTTTTTAGATACCGCTGTAAAAGGAGTTACCAAGACAAACAAATTTCCAAGCATTAAATTGAGAGTCTCTATCGTATTCTGGATGAAAACAGCCATCTTTAAGGCAGCTTTGGAAAACTAATTTTCTCAGCCACAATAAAAAATGTTTTATTCAACAGACCATCTGTTCTGTAACCCTCGTGGATCACGAACTTACCATGAACTTAGAGTTTTGAAACCGCACAGTGTCTTTTAGGCGCCGGATATCACTAATAAATGAATCTGAAATGTAGGTTAATGGTTTTGGTAACAGCATCCAACAGTCAGTCCTATAATTGAATGGAGTTATTGTTCAATCTGAAAACTCACAAAATATTTGATATGGAAATATGAGAGAAATATAACTTCTTAATGCAGATAAGAAAGAAGAAATAAAAATCAAACTGAAAGAAATCCAATCTGAAAGCGCTCAGAGACTGAGAATAAATAATATCATGCAGCAAACAACCGTTATTTCCAGCTTTTGGAGAGCTGCACCAACTTCAATTAATCCCGAAGACATCAAAAATAATTCAGTTTCTTTGCTTTCCCTTTTAAATAAAGATATTGCAGCTCTACGGTGTGGTTCAGAACCTAATTAGATAGCAGAGTGTGAGTGAATTGTAAATGCTTTGGGTTTTGAAGCGTTTTGCAGTAAAAATGCACAGAAGAAAAATTTAATAGACAGGATTTATGAGTAGCTGGAGACCAAATCTACGCTCTGGCTTTGAATTGTGTGAGAATGGTGCTATTCTTTCCAAGCAGTGCCAGAACATGGGGACTATTATGTCTCGCTGATATCTCGGAGCAGATGGTGAAATACTCGAGCAGGTGAGGGATCTGTCCTTTGACGACACCATTTAAGGTCTGCAGGCCACCTAGAAACCATTCTCTAGCAGAAAGCTCCGAGGTCGCACGACAAAAACATAACGTTGCTGAAGTATAATGAAATTGGCGATAATCTAATGACCGAAATCAAATAGTGCCATCAGCATTTAATTAGTGCGTATTGGATATGGGAAGCCCTGCTGTTAAAACCTGGAGCCATTCCATGAGAAACACTGAGATGCTGGTGGATTTTTTTTTAAGCTAACATCTGTCACCTGGAAGCCGCCAGCACTACGCTCCTCTCTTGGCTATTTCTGGGCTTGAATTTATCTTGAATACCAGCTATCATCCATCTACATTAATACCACAAATCAGATTACCTCCTCTAAAACTAACAATGACCTCAGTGCTTCACTCCATCCAGGGACGACGGTTATGGGCCGCCGCAGTGAGTGGAAGACTAAACAAGATCGAGTGGAGATGGAGGAGAAGGGGGAAAAAAATGAGGAGAGCAGGACAAAATGGGAAAGCTTTATAGAAGCGGCAGGAAAAAAGATGAGCATTGCGGAAATTCACAGTCGGAGAGATTGAGGAAGAGAGTGCGAGGTAAGGATCAGAGTACAAATGAACCGACTTACTTGCGACCTCCAAAGAGGCATTACGGCTGACGGCCTCGCCCAAGTAATTCCTCGCTACACACACATACACTCCTTCGTCAGGCTTGCTGCGTCTTCCGTGAACGATTCGGAGGAAGAAGAGGGAACCGCTGGGGAGGAGCATGCGGTGGGAGCGTGGATCCTCACGGTCTGTTTCAACTCTCTCGCCATCTTTGTACCACTCCACCATAGGGGTCGGCCGACCTTCAGCTTTACAGTTCAACGTGGCAGGTTCGCCCTTGGAAACAATGAGGTCTGAGGGGTGTTCAACAATCCGTGGTGCGGCATCTTCCAACCTCGGCCGTGATCCTATAAGAGAGAGAATCGGTGGTTACTATTTGAATTACATGCAATTGAGAGAATTCGCTGTAAATAAAACAGACGTAACTCAATGCAGTCAATAAAACAGTCAATGATTTATTTATATATATATATATATATATATATATATATATATACACACAATTCGATTACATTACATTACATTACATTTTGTCAAGAACATTTTTAATTCAGCATTCTAAAAAATGTCATATTTGCATGATTTTTTTATATACTGTATCTGATGAGGTCATAAGAAAGAATCAGTTTACTGGCCAAAAAGTAACTCTGGACAGATTGTTTGTAAATAAAATTAAAAAAATTCAAATAAATGTAAAAAATACAAAATTTCAATGCGGCATTATAAATTCTATAATAAATAAGTACCTTATTTTAACAAATCGTTATTCCTTTTTGTTATTATTTACTAATATATTAGTCATATTTCAATATTCATAAAGTAACATGACAAAAAGGATTTCTTAGTTAAATCAAGTTCCATATAACTGCTAATTAGACATTAAACAAGTTTTGTGCTTGTGATGTTCCATGCAAAATTGTCGCTTTGAGTGTGTACATGACATGGTCATCAGAAACTTCACACGCGGTGTACAAAATCTGTATAAATAAAGTTATCTGATGACTTATAATCTGCCAAAAACATGAATTTATTCCAAGCAAAGAGCATAAATTCTCACTTTACACCAAAAACGCCATTTCATTCCAGTTGGAGGTTATCCAATAAAATGCACAGTCTTGGATCCAGCACCTGCTTTACCAAAGCCATCTTTAGTTGATTATTCATGTTACTGTTGAAAAGGATGTAAAATACAATTTCCGCCAATACCCGACTACTGTAGGTAAAATTAAGAAGTTATACATATGTATTGCTCATATACATGTCATAAACTGGCAGTATGAAAATGACATGCTCTAAATTCAACAGCTATCACGAAAAACAGAAATTCATTTCTATCCTGCAGTTGCTGGAATGCTGGGATATGTATATATAATTTGTCTTCTGTTTTAAGGCGCATATGAATTCATGCTGACTGCCAAGGGTTTTTTGTTTCACACAGTTGTTGAGAGGGGGGGTAGGAAGGAGAAACTGTGGTATGGTAATTCAGGTAGGCTTTCAGAAAGCTTTGAAATTGCTTTTCTCTCTCCCAATTTGAATGACAGTGTGGTGGTGGGACAATTACGGATGAATAACAACAACACAAACTGATTCTCAACAAGACTGGGGAATTTCAGCCATCGGGAGATATCTGGGGATGAAAGTGAGTCATTGTGCATGGTGATTTTGGAAATAATTACCGATCCCGGCGGCAACAATTATACTGGGGTTTAAAATTCGTGACAGGAGAGAGACTTGATTTCCAGCAGTCAGAGTGAGGGATGGTGGAAATATTTTTCAGTTGGAAATGAATCACGTGTGATAGCTCTAACAAAAAGATACAGACATCCCCCTGGGGAAATGTCCATCACCACCTCAAAATACATAAAAAGTAACACAGGATTATGAGTGAAAACACAGTAATGCATTTCACACACATGGAGATAAACTCTACTATAACAGTCCTCTCTGTTTACAACAGCAACATTGCGGCTAAAAACAGTGCTTTTAAGGATTATTTCTTACCATTCAGATCTGCAAAGCTTTACTTTGCTTTATTACTTCATATTCAGTTGAGTGGATAAACACCCCTGGGCCAAAGACTAATGCAACTTAAAACAAACCCATTTCCCAACCACTTTACCCCAGCCATGAATAACATGACACAATGACCTTACAGTAGTAGCACATTGGGCTCCATCCACAAGAGACGGCAAAGGCCGAACCACAAGCTTTGTGTTCACCTCCGAATCCCCAGAACTGTTGCCCTTCCACTCTTTCAAAACAAAAAGCCCCATGGCCCTGCTGGGTTAAGGGAGCAGAGACCGCCAGGGTTTGGCTAATAGCTTTTAGCGGACACTTATAGACTGCCGAACAGACTGCGGCTGGCGGGGGGGTGGAGGAGAAACAGTGGGGTAAGAATCCAAGAACAGGCTTATAAATAAAACAGACCAAACACACCCGACCTGCCACAGAGGAGATGTAAGGCAAGGAAAGAAATGGAAAGTAAAGACTTAGCTAAACTCCTACCAATGTAGAAGCTATCTCACCTAAATGTGACCTCGAGAAGACCGGGGGGACTTGGGATAGTCTAAGAGAGCGACCGACTGTGCATGTAGAAGTGGAAAACAACATCTGGAAAAGCTGATTAATCATTCGCCCTGAGCTTTCTGAGTCCTCTAGACCAACGAGTCACCCATTATGAGGTGCTAGAACTGCTACTTTAAAAAAAAAAACAAGTCCCATGATGGGCATTGGGGGGATTTTGACAACTCCAAGGAACACTGTGGTCTCACACCCTGTCAGAGAAAATCAACCCTCTGGGAAACAGTGCACTTTAAGGGCCATCTGAGGCAGATAACACATCTCCAAGAGCATCTTTTATATAACAACGCTTGGAAACTAACATTATTTTGTCTCTGGTAATGACAAGGTAGGAAAGGAGTGCTCAAATAAGGAAGTGAATAAGGCAGAACAAAGGTGATATAATTTTAATAACCTCATCGCAAAAGGCTGCTTTGCTCCACTGTGAATTGTGGGAAGTGCTTTGATTTCTGGTCGCCGAGTGAAATAAAACTGAGACAATCTTGCCGGCTTTTATTATTTATGGTGCTCGCCCAGGCAAGTCACACTTTTTCAAGTACGTCTGTACTACAGACATGAATGATACTTCAAACCATGCGGCTTGTTGAGGAATACATTTCTAAGTGATTAGACTTATGATTTTCACATAGCAGACCATAAAGACCATATGTTGGGAATCACTTAGAGACCTTTAACTTTTAACCTAGCAACCAAACAGGATACCTTAGCTACCACAGAAACTCAGAATTTGAATATGTTAATGCTATTTAAATTATTGCAAGGTGTAGCGAATTTAACTGAAAGAAAAAAAAGGGTAGCCGTCTTAAATTCTTAAAATCTAGGCTAACTCTATGCTAGTAGCACAACTTTAGTCCAGCTGTTAAGGATTACATCCAATAAATGCTGCTGAAATTAGAGCATGTCCTATCTGGAAGAACCCATACAAGTGGCAATCTCACCGTGTGACATGCTGGTAATGGTTCCAGCAGTTAGATTGATTCAGGCATAAAGGGAGGTGCTGCAACTACAACTCATCTGCTTTTAAAGGTATCAAGCCCTTGTACTGTAATAGGGGTTTGACCTTGTTATGTGAAGAAAGAGGGGGGAGATGAGCCGGCTCTGGGAGGAAATACATGCATCTGGCTATCCTACTGATCAATCCCAAGGGGCTTTTAGCACTAAGAATATTTATCTCCAGTGTTGGGGGAGGAAATAAGATCTCTAAACACAGCCAAGCTAAACAAAGACAGATGATGCAAGCCATGCTGCAGTAACAAGACATGCTCTGGGAAATTTTCACAAACAGCAACTGAGCTGACATATGCAAATATTCAGAGTCTTCCAAGAGAAGGTGTCAATGCCAAAGGATCTCCATGACAACCATCCAAGGAAAGGTCAGATGTCAATGTAATAATTGTCTCCATCCCTTGAAGTATGTGTGAAAACCTGGAGGTCACAAGAAGAAAGATCAATTAAGTAGTTCTAAAGAAGCGCAAATTAAAATGCAGGAGGAAATATCAGTGAGGGACAAAATTAGTATAAAATAATGAACAAAAGCATTTTTTTTTTACTTAGATGAATAAGGCAAGATCCAGAAGAACTTTGACATCTAAAACATTTTTGCAGCATGTCAAACTTCAGTATTACATAAAAGCACAAAGCTTTGATGCTCAAAGCACAAAAAGTTTAATACCAAAGACAAAAATGGCCAACTTTCTTTCTCTCAATCCTCATCTGCAATTCCTTTGAGTGGCTTTCCGCCCCCCTTAAATAGCTGATTATTTTACAACCTCACCCCTCCTTTTTTCACTGGAATCTGGGAATTGATTTGCAAATGTGCATTCATTACCCTAAGTTAAATTAAGAAGTGGGAGGGGGTGGGGGGTGTTCCTTCGACACTCTTTCTTAACCGATCAGTTTTTTCGCATTTACAAACAACAAAGGGGCTCTTGAGAAAGAACACAAACCCGGGGTCGTAAAGCTATGCTCTTCACTCCTGCGGCTCCTGATGATGAGAGGACAAAGTGAAGCTTGTCACATGCAAAAAGGAAATTACACAGGAGGGCTGCTGTTTTCCTCTGGGACGAGCGTGTTTCTGCCTGAATCAACCCTTCGAGGTTGGAACCCGGGATGGATTAAGTGCAGAGGCAAGAACAGAAATTCCATGACAGCTTCTACAGAGCAACCTGACACCTTTAGGGGTTGTGGCAAGAGCTGCTTATGTGCTTCCTGCTTAAGAAACAGCAAAAAGATGTTGTGTTTACTGCAGGGGATGAAGAGGATTTCTCATTCCAACAGGAAGAGACGGCATCGAGTCACGGAGCCTTGCCAAAACAAAGTCTACGTACCATTGTGGGTTCAGGGGCTGTGTGTCCATTACATAAGCTTTGATGTTGTCAAAGGCTCTTTGTTAAAATAGTATACTTGTATACAGGAGATTTTACATAAATGCAAAGGGTTCTGGATAGTAGATAGATATTGCTTTAGATAACACTTTGTGATGTATAACCCAACCCCAAATCCTTAATCTTTAGAGTGGTGCAAATGGGACTTCCTGACGCATCAGATCTTATCTTCACGCAAAGTCTCATCTGGCCACTCCACTGCTTTAAGATCCTTCTCACTTCACAAAATAAACAGTACTTCAAATGCACCTTCTGGTGGGCAGTGGCAACATCCAGCTGAAGATATTGATCCCTCTGTGGATTCCCGAGAGAAGACTTGGTGGAAAAGAGGAGGGGAGTAAATACGATTCTTTCAGTGGTTCGACCTGTTACTGAGAATCTTTTTAAGTGATGACCATAAACCCTGCGATCTCAAACAACACTGAGCTGAGTTGCCTCAGGTGAACAAGCCATTGAGGTGTAAAAAAATAACCTCCTAGTCACCCTGGACATGCCAAACTAGCTCATTCCTTTAGTGTGAGGGCATTTTTAGCACAGGCTGTGAGGAATCCTTTGCTCTTCTCTGGAAATAGCTGTCTTTTTTGCATTGCCATACACTCAGATATGTATCAGTACTCTGAGACACATTCGCCCGGGTTCATTCAGATTCTGTGAACCCTCTCAGAAGGCAGTACAATAATACCACAGTCTGTTTTCCCTGACCTCCCGTAATTCAAACTCTCCTCACCAAAGAAAAACACATCTGGAATACATGTCAATGGCATATCGTATATCTCCGGGGGTTTTGACTTGTCCTATATAGGAAGAAGAAGGGAATAAAAGATCAACTGTGCATGGTAGCACCAGTGGAGCTCAATCCCAGCTGCTTGGTGTTGTCTGGACCTCTGCAGTGCCCCGCTAATGGAAGTGGCCCGGTTGGGGCGACCAGCATACCGCGACTGGTTGAGATAGCATCAGCTTCCTGGTCGTCCTAGCGGTGCACCACGTTCCGCTGGATGAATCCCACCAGGCACTTTCCGCTTGACCCCAACATTGCTAGGTGAGGCCCACACAAGACCGCAAATTTAGCAGGAAGTGAAGTTCCAGGCTGAAGGATCTGACTGTACAGCAGATCTAGATGTTTTGCCAAACCCAATCATTTTCCTGCCATTCACACCAGTCGCTTTTAAGCACAAGAAAAGTTCCCTCAGAAGAGCGCCTCGTCTCCTGATCCCTTAAGACTGCCATTTTTCAGCTTCAGGTCAAATTCCAGTGAAAAGGTAAAACAAAGTGTAAGCGGACTTTGAAGTCACTCTCTTCTCATCAAAAATTATACAGCCGCTTTAAAATTCTTTCAATGTTCAATGGCTTCAATCGAGAGCCGACCTGACTATTCATGAACTGGATCTTTGAAAGTCAAACAGAGAGAGATGAAAAGGACTAGGGCGTAGTCGGCACTGTACGGACGAGCTTCATGTTAAATACATGCTCGGGGAAAGTGTGCATCGAAAAAGCGACGATGATTAGACCTATATTCAACATTTGTCTCGTCCCAGAACAGCAGGAACTCTGCATATCTCCCCCTGAGGTCCAGAAGATAACGTATCACATTCAGGATGTGTTCTTGCTGCTTTGATGGCTGATGATTGCAGGAGGAAATGACCAAAATGAGGGGTAGGAAAACCCCTAGGCTTCCCTTAGCGCTGAACTTAACCTGTGAATATTTCTGAAGATCTGCAACATATGGCACTGCGCTGGTGAAATACACAGCTGAATCGCTTTCAATTAGTGACTCATGCATTTAACAGGTTTAACATTTAAGTCGAGTGGTGCTCGTCGAAATGGTGGGTGTTTTGCATAAGAATGACTCACTGGGTCGGTCATAAACATGAGCAGTCCTGGTATGGCTGGATACAAGCCTGACATGTAGGGAGGAAAGAATTTTCTTTTTGAGAAAGGCATATGAGATAAAAGACTAATTAATGGACTGCATTATTATGCTGTGCATTCATATGCTGACAAAGTGAATGCACAGCTTTAGCAGCCAAATTAGACTACTTTCCATTTTCAGATTTAAAACAGAATATAATATTAAAATATCAGACGAGTTCAGCTGAATGATATAATAGACTGCTAGAGATTGCTGTGGTAATCTCAGACTTTCATGATCTGGTAGTGTAAATGTATACATACACATACATATCAAATGTTTGATACAAGATAAAAGAGAATACCCTCAAGGAGCGCTTTTGGCCTATTCTGGGTAACTGGGGCATTCCTGTCACTATTGGTGGCAGTTTTGCCCAAAGCACTGGTTCATTTCTGACTCCAGTCTGGGAGCCTGAGACTGAAAATAATAAATGTAAGAGTTCATTTGCATTCTTAGTCTCTCTCCTCCACAAAACATTACGAGAAAACGTTCAAATCTCATTCAAATATGTTGTCATTTCCACAGACAAAATGTCTCACAATGAAAAATTAATAAATTATTTATTATTACAATTAATAAAACATAAATTTGAATACATAATCAAATATAAAATACTGTACCATAGTAAAACATACAGCGAAAAATGTACCAGTCTGTTGGCACAAGCCAGCCAAAAGCAAAAGTCATTGTATTGTCATCAAGCAAAGCAGAAAATTCCAGCAGTAAGAGAAACTATTTGGCGTAGAATAGAGCTGATAATATCAAAGTCTTGCCACACGTCTATGGAGACACAAACAACAGCCTGTTAACACTTCAGTCGCTCTGACAGAGGCAAAGACAAAGAATACTGACACCACGGAAAAACATTCAAAACATTCTTTGAATCGCACTCAAGGACCAATTCCAGCTCTGCCAAGCTCCGATTTTGATCTACACGGCCATTAAACAACAACCGTGCACATAATGTCCATGTCTAATAGCCCTCTGAACTCAGCAACTGTTATTTACTGAAACAACACAAAGATCACAACTGATGAGGATAACGGGGACTCAAAGCCAAATAGGAGCACGAGAACGAAGTTTACCAGCATGAAAGTGTGTAAACATAGGCGCCAGGAGGGAAGAGAACGAGAAAGGAGTGTGTGTTAATGAAGGTAATCTAATAGCAGTGCCCATGCAGATAGAGACTGAGTCATTAAATTGGAGCTCCTGATGAGAGAGCACACACGGCCCCGGGCCCTTTTGTTTACAGTGTGCCCAAACACACACTTATATACACTATTAGCCAGGTCTGTTTGCATCAACTAGTAAACAGAGTGAATTAAACACAGACCAAAGGTCTCTCTTTCTCCAAGGACAACACAGTTGCACCATGTAAACATTTAAAGCACAAGCCAGCTGTTTAAGAGTTGGAGTGAGTTGTTACTCAGTGTGAGAGTGTGGTAATCTAGGCTCAGCAGGTCCAGATAATGAGCAGTCATACTGTGTTGTTTGTCAGAAGTCATGGATCAAGAGGAATATCTTTTTGCCCAAAAGTGATCCGATAATTAAAAAATTAATGTGGCTGAGAATTCATGCCATGGGAACTGTGCTCAAGGCCTGGAGATACTAAGGATTCTTCGTCTGGGTATGTAAGTGTTACGTCTTCTTGGCATGCAGGTGGCCCCTGCAGTGCCCCGCAGCTTCTTTCCACACATTGGCACACAGATAAACCGCAGAACCCACTTAAAATTATTCTTCAACAAGCTTATCTTAATAGGTATATTTCCATGTTTAACTAGTGGGAAATACGCAGAGTATATTATTAATATACAGAGTATGTTATCGCAGAATGAAAAAAGCTACAATTTCTTCTACCTCTAAGTGTCAGATGAACAAATAAAAAAAAATCAGTCCAAAAAAAAGGATTACTGTGATACCTTGCTGTTGGATTAGGAAAGCAACCAACAAGAGCAGCTATTGCATGTGTTTCAAAAGCTTAGACTTTAAATAAATGTGCCTAAACTCGAACGCTCTCTATATAATCTCACTTTCTAAATTAAGCAGAAACTGCTCTTTTTGCTATTTCAGTTGGTTGATGGATAAAAAGACAGGAATGATGGGGGGGAAAAACCCTGCTACTGTGATGTGTGAAAAGCCCCATACTGGAAAGATCCCTGGAACAACTGTGAACTTCCCTTATCGTATTATTGTTGATATAAACCACACTGACTGCTATCGAGTTATTGGAAAGGAAAAAGAATCACCGAACCTCTGCTGTAGGGCATGTCAATATCGAAGTGGTGAGAAATCTTCTGATTAAATACAGAGGCACTTATATTTCTTGACAGAGAAGCTTAATATTGAACTCAGCCAGGGCTGAAGTGCTAGACAGAAAAAGTCATTCATTACTGAAAAATACAATCTACAGTCAATTAAAAAAACAGCCAAAGAGAGTCAAAACTGGGTTATGTACTCTTTCCATCCACAGCTATCTAATGTACTTGCAGATTACAACATCTCTACTTAAACCAATTAATCCTTGTATGTGTGTCACTTTTTCTGACCAGGTTATGCCCAACAGTTCTGCAAACATAAAGCAAGCTACTGCTTCTGAATCTGAATAGCTAACAAACTATAAATTGAAACTACTAGCCATATATACAGAGTTTATTTTGGCCTCTCTGATTCTTTGTATAGCGCTTTCCATTTGGAACATGGCTTTGAGGGTCACCACAGCCACTGGAACTAATGCGTAAGGCCATTAAACTGTCTTCATCTGCGGCCAGAGACACAAGGTTGGACAGATTGATGCCAAGGCATTGTGTTGTGTCCCCATTCACCCCCACACAGCAACGGCAGCAGAGCTGACGTCTTTAGGGTTCAATTCAAACTTCCTGTCAGCTCTAGACTCATAAAACCAGAGCCGCATGTGTTCCTGGCTTCCTTACTTGACCAATTAAAAAGATGCCACAAAGAGGAGGGGATAAAATAGTGCTATTTTGGGAGATAAGTTACGCTCTTGCATAGTGAAATATGTGCTTTTAATAAAAGGTGTCACTTTTTAAAGCGCATTTGTTGTATAGCTTTATTAATTCTTAAGTATGATCTCGGCAAGAACAAAAGAGCGCCGGAAAGATATTGCCAAGCTGTTTTGTCTCCCGGCAAGGATCCAGTATAGAGCGTGAATGTGCCGGGACAGAAATCAGACTGAGACATCAGAGCGTGCTCAGTAGGAGATGCGGCATTTATCTTCCTCCTTATTGACAGCCTCTCGACAGCACACTGTTTACACAGAGGAGACAGGGAGTAACTGTGTGAGCGAGTGAGAGAGAGACGCAGACTTCTCTGAGTAACACCTCTCATACACAAACATGCTCCGCTTCTGATCTAAGGAGCGACGACAGTACTGGAGACACAAGACATCAAAATAAGCTGTCGTGTATTAAGGGAAAACCCTAAATGACACGCTTTGCGCAAAAAGTCGCAGAGCTTTTGAAATGCTGTCAATCAAATGCGCATACAGTATAGGATGCAACGGCTACAGATCCTTGCATGGCAATTGAAAACACAAAAGAAATGTTGCATTTAGGAGTAATTTTCTTATTTTGAACTATCTGGTTTAAAGGGTGTCATTACAGAGTGAGTCAAAGGCCGACAGTCGTTAAATGCATGTTTGGGGACAATCCAGGAAGAGCCGACAGCTGTTTAAAATTACTTCAAAAGGAGCCGAACAAACGTAACATAGACAAACAACAAGTACGCAACAATCACTCAGAAAGGATCAGGCACCTATAAATAAAAAGTTGAAGTGTAACTCAATGCCTTTTCTTTCAAAAACCTTATCAGGTGTGAGAAGGTAAGAGGAGATAGCCAGCGGCCCTCGCCACATACCTGAGCTGGATTAAGTCAGAGGTGTGAGAAAAGAACGGGACAATGATAAATTCCGCTATACCGAACTAATCCAGACTCACTTTTTGGATGGTTTTGAGCCTGTAAAAACTGAATTGATTTTGGTTTGGTCATTAAACAAAAGAACAGCATAGTATTGACAACACAATTTATATTGGGCTATAGATCTGGTCAAATAAAAGCTTTGTATGTCGTTTCATCCCTCGTCTGGCGGCTGTGCTGCCCTTGATTCAGTGGCAGATTTTGTCAGCGGTTATATTGGAGGACAGATCTCAGAGGCAATGTTTACTGCCCCATAAAACAGAGCTTCTGTGGCCAGCACTGCCAGCAATACCACTGATCTAAGCCCGATTCAATTCAAGCTATGCATGATTGTGGCTATACAGAGGCAGGGTTTGCAGCCAGGGGTCCTGAAGGTAGACTAGGTAGTCCAAAAGAATATACATGAAAATATAGAGCTTACATTTTCATGGCTTTTCTACCTCTTTGATAATTTGTACATTTCTAACTATAAAATGTACAAATTATGAACGAGGTGTCTTTGAGACGGTGAGGTTTAAAAAAAATACAAAAGAAAAAAGTTTGCAAAAGATAACAATAGTTAAATAATTAAAATGTCCATGTGTAGTTTCTCTATATTTATGCCCTCTCTCTAAAAGAGAATCAACAAATGTCTTAAAGTGAGTGTATTTACAGTAAACTGGGTCAGCTGGACTGTTTCGGGCACATGTTTATGTACAAACACTGTGTATTAATGATACACCTATAAATCATATGTTTACATTAAAAGCATTGTGTCTATAAGGTAGCTACATATCTTTTACATAAATGAAATGCTGTGAAATGCGGTTTACCTTTAACTTAATATCAAGAACATCTCAACCAAAACATATTGGCTGTTTGAATATTAAACAGAGTTAACAGCACAACATTTAAAATGCTCTTCTGCTGTATATGAGTATGTATATATGTGCATTATCACCGTACAACCGATGCTACAACAATCCCTCACAAAATACCACCATCCGTAAGACAATATTTACATTTAAAAACACCAGAAAAGATGTCGACAACTACTCCAAGATGTTTCGCGATCATAATCCTCATATGGCCATCTGTCGTGTTGTATTCTCTCCAGCTTACCTTGAGACAAGCAGATGATGGCAAACACGACGAGCAGCGCATCTAAAGTCCTGCGAAACTCCATCACCCTCAGATATAAAGTCCACTTCAGTCGCCTTTATCCGGACAAACAGTCCTTAAAACCACCCCAAAAGCGCTGCAATCCGCTTGAAGTGCGAGGAGACGCGTTTGAACAGTCGGTCACATTGAAGAACTTCACAAACTAAACCCAAAACACTCAAAAACTGAGTAGGATAATCTGAGCATCACAAATACTCCATATTTCCCGTGCGCCTCCTGCGCGCTCGAGCGCTGATCTGTTACAGATAAAGAGTCAATGTAACGGACAGATAAGATGTGATGCTCACAGTCCGTCCCAGCCGCTCTTACTTCCTCCAAGATTCATTTCACGGGCTAAACATGTCTCGGTTTCCTTGAGTATGGAAAAAGTATCCGTTCTTTAATAGCCCATTCAGTCAGATTTCCATCTCCTCCGCTGCCCCGCACTCTTCGCTGTGAATGAACGGATTTACTACTCTCGCGTCTACAGGCGACTGTCTCGTGGCTCCAGCCCACCCCCCTGACTACCTTTAGCAGTTACCAACACTGGGGTAACAGCGCTCTTAAAGGGCCAGGCGCTTATTTCGCTCAACCTGCAGATATCGTTGTAAATACTAAATAAATAAAATTCTGGAGTAGTTGTGAGAGATATTTCAAGCAGCAATTAAAAATCAATGCAAATTCATGCTGTTTCAAAGCCATATGATTTTCTTTCTAATGTGACGCCTCAGTCGCCACTGACTTCGATACAATGCAAGTGAATGGAGACTGAGGTTGTTATTCTGCATAACGTCTCCTTTTGTGTAGAGAGTGCATTAAAAGATAACAATTTCTATTTTTTTAGGTGAGAAATTCATTTAAAAACATTGCCGTTTTAGCTGCCCATATGATTCCTAAAAATATTTCCAAAACAACATTTAAGCTCACTTAAAGAAATTGTTATTTAAAATTAGATATTTTGAAGTATGTTTACTGTGCTCTCTTCCATAATGGAAACGAATTGAGAAGGGGGTTGCTAAACTGCAAAATAAAAGCATCATAAATGTAGTATAGAAGCAGCCAAATCTGATACAATAATAATAATCTAATTTAATTAAAATATATTTATTAGAATATATGACTAAAATGTAAAAATATAGGGTAAATAAATGTTTTGGACTTCAGGATCATTCTTATAATCCTTTTATGATGCAAGTTTGGAAGCTGGCAACCCTTCATGCCACATTCGCTGTCATTGTAAGGAAATGTGCTGCTAGAACATTTCACCAAATTACTGCTTTCGTGCTCCACAGGACAACGAAAGTCATACAGATTTTTAACATGTGTGGGTGAGTAAATGACAGGATTTTAATTTCTGAATCAACTATTGCGCTATACACGGCGGCCTGAGTTTAACCATCATTAAAATGAAGAGCCCTGTAAGTCAAGGTGCAAGAAAACACTGCAATTCATTTCACCATTACCTTTAAATTCCCTTCCGTCTCCCAAAAAGCAGCATCAATCAGCCCCTGAAGACTCCGGGCTCTAAGCAAATCATCAATCACAGAAATGCCATTGTTTCATAGGAATGACTAGATCAGAAGTGAAAAGCAATATCAGAGGTATATCAGTGTGGTATGAGGTTCAGACAATGAGACACGACACAGAAGACCCTCTGTCTGAGGCAGGTAATGATGGCGGTTGATAACGGTGGATTCAGCCCTGGCAAATAACAGCAAAAGAGGGCTGTTTTGTATTCACCGCATTTCACTCTTTCCATCCCAGCCATTTTCTCCGCTGTAATGAAAGTGTATTTGTTCAAAATTAACCAACAAATTGCATGTCATGTTAATTTGAAGACTGAAAGCTCAACATGCAAGTTAGAGGTTGTATTTATCTTAATTTTCCTAGCGTAATATATTTTCTTCCATTATGTTCACAGTGGAGGACAGTCGGTGCCTGGAGTACGCAGGGAGCTTCTCCAGCAACTACCCTTGATATTGTCCTCATGTATGATGCATGAGCAAGTTTAACTTAATTGCAAAAACTGATTAATTGAGCTTCAGCGTGTAATTGAATAAAACATGATTCCGTTTTCCCCTAAATACATTTCATCTCTCTTATGACTGATGCAGCATGCTCCGGCTACCATAAAACATCAGCTGGATGCGTCAGGACGAGTGTGCAGTCTGTGAATTTAGCTGAATAATCACATTAGTGTGAGAGTTATGGCGACATCACATCATCGCGTCTTAATGATGCCATTAAGCAACAGTCGCAGGAGTACGCCAAGAGCGGGAGTTCGGAGAACATCGCTGCAGATGACAAACTATCATTGAATTTATAAAAGCTAACAATGAGTTTCTCAATCTTTCTCACACTGAGTGGCGCAAACACTCTGCTGTTGTGTTATTTAACATCTGCTGTATTTGTGTGAGAACTATGAAATGTTTGTGACGAGTGTTATGCAATGAACACAAGAGAGTTAAATCAGTTTTTTCTTTGAAAGAAGATAAATGACTGTGAAAAGCATGCCTGAAGCAATCCCTTCCACTAATTTACACACCCAATTGAAAGGCGCTATTATGTACAGCCAATCCAGAGGCTTTATCAATAGAAAATAACTTAACCTGGGAGCAAAACTGACTTCAAATTTCTCAATTAAGCTAAGCATAGATAAAAAAAAATAGAAATGCACCTTGGTGGCAACGTATCAGACATCATATCAGTGTTGAGCAATCAGCACTGACAGCAGAAAACGTTCTGAAAGCGCACTATAGCACTATAAGTAATTAGTCCATCCACCATACAGCCGCTTGTGTCTGTGCCAGCAAAACGTGATTTATTACACTGATCAGCTGCACCATGAACACCTGACAACTCACACCGGACAAGGGCCAAGCCATCTGACACTGTGAATTTACAGCTCAGCACATCCCAAAGAACAAATGAACACACATATGTGACTTATTCAAGTGTTAAAAGGAATATTCAGAGATTGGTGGAAGTACAGCTTAAGCTACAGCGTTTGATTTTGAATATTGGGAGAAAAAATAAGAAAACATTTTTTTTTTATTGATATGTGGGTTACAGTGCTGTAATTACAATGTAAGTAAATATTGCAAATATCAGTAAATAGTACAATACTGACTCAATAGTATATCCACAAAATGCAAAAATAAATAATCAATTTATCGATTTAGCTCAACTTGGATTTGGTGTTAAATACTCATTTATTTTAAAATACATAAAAATAGTATTTTGTAATGGCAAAATGACAAAAATGCACTACGTCACATCCTGGTGACATTCACAAAGGCCTAAAGCACATATCGACATGCTTTGTACATGTGTCCAGCATGTGTTCCTGCCAAAATCCCCATAGAAAGATTATTGACTGCCCATCACGCTGCGATCGCCATGGAGACTGACAGAACGCTGAGACCAAATGACATTTAATGTGAAAAGCAATACACCGAGTCCTTATGTAACGGGAAAGAATCTGACTCCCCCACACGCCCAAAGCAGTGTTGCATATGACAGTTGAGGGAAGGATGCCAAAAGACAGATGAAATGAAAAGAAAGTGCACAAAGGCTCAAAAAGCAACAAAAGACCTGGCAACAATGTGTTTATTTGCTGTTCTGATTGAGAACAATTGCTTGATTATACACAGTGGCCTAAGCATCAAATCATACATACGTAATCAACTATGGTCTGTTTTGCCAACTTAAACCATTCAGTGACAAAAATCTATGAAAAATGTATTCCATCTCACATGCATGAACAGAAACAATACGCATTTAAACCCAAACCTGTTAATTCTAGCACTGGCCCTTTAAGATGCACCCATCTTATTATAGATTAATTGATTAAGAAGGTGCGGCTGGAAAATGACAATATATCTCCTCATTGATCTGCTTTTGAATGAGATTGGCTGCTACTAATCATCCCGGGGGACACGGGTGCACATTTAGACGCCCAATTTCCTGTTGCTCTACAATGCATTAATATTCCACTTTCCCTACCTCTGCTTGCCTGTCTGTCACTCTCTCTCTCCCTCTTTCTGTCTATCTCGCTCTCCCTCTATCTTTGTCTTTGAGCCCCTCTGTTTGAGGCCCCCTTAATTGTAGCTCTGTGAAGCGAGAAGGTCCCTCTGTTCTCCTCCACCATCCTGAAAGGGGCTGAAATTGGTGTGTATCAGACGACCGAGTCCCTTCTGTTAGCGTCATATGCGCGACAACACCACAGACTCGAAAGGAAGTCTGACATTAACCCCTTATGTGTTAGCAGGTCTGTTTTTCAAAGAAGATGGCTGGTTTCAGGAGCTAATTATGTAATACGGCCACATTCTTGGCACAGGAACTATGTAAGGTCGACTTGCATGCACAAGCCTCTCAAAGGTGGCTGCTAATTGGATAGCTTTGAGAATATACAGGTTTTTTTTGTTAGTTTATTAAAGTCAGAGCCGGACAGTAACGGAGTACATTTACTTGAGTACAGTACTTAAGTACAATTTTGAGGGATCTGTACTTTACT
>JAUCNO010001532.1:40853-52258 GCA_032353835.1 Enteromius viviparus | reverse complement strand
GCCTTATGCGATTTAGAAATTGCATGTGCTTAAATTGCGATTTTTTAGCGATTGCGATTAATTGCACAGCCCTAATATATATATATCTTTTTTTTTACACACATGGAAGTGCCCTTTCATTTAAGAAATGCAAATTCAGCTAACCTCTACAATGTTTTTAAGTGCTCTGCCAAGTCTAGACAAAGTGCCATTTCTAAACACATCTTCTACTTTCATTGAAGTCAATGTATCTGTCTTTCCTCCACCTTCTCTCCCCAGGCAAGCAGACAGCAGACGGTTTTAAGTGTGCTAATGAGTCATATTAGAGTAAGAACGTAACCAAATGTCAGAGGGAGCTTAAGGGGAGACTAATAAAAAGATAATAAACTGTATCTGGGAGTTTGTTCTGCTGTCACAGCCTCAGCACTGGTGCAGAGTTTATTATAAGACAGACACAAGTTTCGTTTCCCTAATCAGGCAGAACGACCCAGTTCCAGTCACCCCAAATACATCTTCATCAAAAACCAAATGCGAAATGGAATCTCACACACATCAACAACTAGCTTCAGACCAGGACGCAAAGTCACAGACAGAAAATGAGAACGCTAGAGTTTATTATGTGTCTCTGACCTGGAAGAATCTGCCGTGATCTGAAGCTATGGCCTGTCTGGCTCAGAGCAGAGGACGAATGGAGGACAAGACCCGGATGGTCCTATAACTCTTTTATAGTGCAGAAATAAACAGTGTGCTTGAGGGGGAAAAAAGACAGAGGGTGCATGGGATTGGTCTTCAAACAGATAGGATCTTTAAACACTCACACAAAGAAACGAGGCTGTAAAATAAAAGGCTGAATTATTAAATTCATACAAAAAGTCTTACTTTGAAGGATCGTGTGACAGACTGGAGCAGTTATGTTGAAAATTCAGCTTTGCCTTCA
The DNA here is from genome assembly GCA_032353835.1 of Enteromius viviparus. NCBI lineage: Eukaryota > Metazoa > Chordata > Actinopteri > Cypriniformes > Cyprinidae > Enteromius > Enteromius viviparus. The sequence continues at coordinate 51,342 of JAUCNO010001532.1, read as the reverse complement.
CAGGAAATATATTTAAATAAAAACTGCTATTATAAACTGTAACAGTATTTCATAACATTGCTGTTTTTACTGTAGTTCACTTCCAATAAATAGCATTTATCAGACTATTCTTGACACCACAGAACAATCTAACAAGCGCTACAAACCTAGCAATATTACTATTAAATAACATTTAACTCCAACTATAAGAAGTGCTAGGCGTTTTAACATTTTCTCTAAACTAAAATCTACTGATTGGAAATCTTTTAACTCACACATTTGCTAGCCGTGAAAGACACACGGAGGAACAACAGACACACCGGGAGGGCGAGAGAAAGCTGTGTGGTTTAATGCATGGATCAGCATTTAGACTGACCTATCCACACATGGGAAGTGCCATGTTTGCACTGTTACGGGATAGCTGAGATACCCAGCTGTCTGTCCATCTCTTCACCCTTGTGACTTCTTCATAGATAAAGGCCCGAGGCCAGCTGTACACTGCCCGTCACCGTCTCTCATATCAACACACACTTATTCAAACACACACATATACACTAGCATCCTCTTTTGTTGTATAACGGTCACCAAACCTATTACTCCATCTGGGTATCTGGTGATGCGCCGGGTTACAAATTACACGTGTCTGTCCCACCCACATGAATAAACAACAAACAAAGCCCTCGCCTAACGAGCTCATTTGCATGTTCCCTAAATCCCAGCCAAATTGAGCAGACTGCATATTACTTTTCCCATGGCTGCGGAATCCTCATGAATCCTTATGCACTGCGGAGTGGATTTGGACCATGAACACGCACACGTCCACAGACGCCTTCTGTCACATGACACGTGCCTCACACAGACCGCTTTTGTCTCTGCTCCTGTCAATCACAAAAGCTTCCGCTTGAAACACGGATATCACACCGGCAGCTGTCTCGGTTTAACCCCCCACTTTTGCTCAGCTAGTCGTTCCTGACCTTTGACCCCTGCTCTGTGAACAGCGGTCTTGCACAGACACTAAAATTATTAGGAAAAGGTGAACCGAATCACCTCATGAGACCACAAATAAGAACTTTTTCACATTTGCGAACAGCAGAATTAAAAGGCACTCTGAGAATTCCGCTGAAATACAATTTATAGGAAACTGAAAGAAAAAAAATTTTTGATTGCAGGCTTTGGTTTGATTGCATTCATACACTCATTTTCTCAAAGGTTTAAATGTTGAGGGCCTAAATGGATTTTCTCGATTGAATCAGTGTTCTCTTGCAATTCTCTCTTTTATGTAGCCAAGTCTGAGATCAATCTGTAACACTCCTACAACCTTTCTGAATAAACGTTATTCCTTATATACAGCCATTTAAATAATGTCGATAGGGGTTGATTTTGAATGCCTAGAGCTACTTCTATTTGAGTAATATGTCATATGGTGTTGTGCAGGGGCTGTTATTATGTTTGAATACCGTACATATGCATAAAGAGAAATACTTCTACATCAGAGAGCGCATTTAACTGTGCAACTGGGGCAATAACTGGCAACTGTTGCTTCCCAAAAGAGCAAGAGTGGGTTTTAACAGCAAATGAGAGTCAAAAAATGAAACACAGACAGTTTTTTTTTTGCGTGCATTTAACCATGTGTTTACTGTAGTTGCAAGCATTTTAGTGCAGCTATTTATATTAAGTCTAAATAAATTAAAGATTGGCGCAACGTGATTTTAAAATGAATCAATTAATGTCAATGAATTCTGAAATAAAATATAGGTTACTGTGCTTTTTTTCTTTTCTGTTTTGGAGAGTTCTACAATTCATTTATATACAAAAATGTAAGAAAATGAAAGATAAGGTTACAATAACAATGCAAGTGTAAATCTTTGCATATAAGAGTCTTACAATATTTATAATTATAATTAAATATATATATATATATATATATATATATAATTAATATATAATATTTGTACATTTTATAATAATATAATAATACATAATAATACTAATACCATAGTAATATATATTAAAGTATTATTATTTTATATTTTTACATTAATTATAAATGATGAATGGCATAATCTGCCATTTCAATTTCATTACATGCTGATTTTAAGAGCTCAGGTGTATTATAAAAACAGATTTGTTTAGTATTCATCAGATGACACAGCATTGTTCCTCTGGGTTATCTTAGCTGCAAGCATCATTAGTCAAATCAGATTCAAATGCAGCTGCCAATAAAAGAGAGATTTTTTCATACAAAACACAAGAGATGGCCACACTTACCAATCCACTAACAAATGCATGTACATCAGGACAAGCACAACTCTCAAAGGACCTAGAAAAAGGTGCGCAAACGCCTGCTTTGCGACTACCGCACTGCTACAAAATGTGAATACAGATGTGACATTTAAATATTATGACAGAACCACAAGTGTAATAATCTTCAAAGTTAAATATTGAAGAACGGATTAAAGCTGACATTACCTTAATTCCTCAATGTCACTCATAAAACAAGGGCACACTCCATTTGACAGGCCCGGACGCCTGGCTTATAATGAAAACCGCTTTCAAACAGTTACTTTTCTCGAATTTCAACATAGCGACGAACGTTAATGGTTCTCACACTGCCGCAAGGTAGCAATTACTAGATAGCACATATGCTTCCCAGAAGACTCTTCCCAAAAAAATCAACAAATATAATCATGCTAGCCGAGATCTAATCTATCTAACAGGCGGTTTGAGGGGAGAATACAGATTTTGAACAAAAAAAATGGCATTATGAAGTTCAGCTGACTTGAGAGGGGCAGTTAGATGCATCCAGGCTGCATTGAAATGAAAAGGTTAACAAACAAACTACGATAAAATCCTTAATTAACATGTTATTCTCGTTTCCCCTTCGAACCCCAGAGGTTTACAGCAACAGTCGCTAAGAGCGAGGAATTCTGGCAATGCCCAATACTCCTGGCACACTTATATGTAACTCATTAATACCACAAACAATATCCCACCACACAACCTCCTGACGTACTGCTGCGGGGCAATTTAGTAATCAGTCCTCGGAGGGTTTAGCACGCAGAGAGACAAAGGAACTCGCTATGCACACACACGTACAAAGAGATATCAGCGTCAAACATACACAGAGAGACACGCGTGCAGGAGACGAGGCTGTTAAAAATAAAACAAAAACACCTGAGTCAACCCATAACCCAGTAAAACCTGTTTTCCTCCATGAGTCCTTAATTATCAGCAAGAGAAAAGGGAGGTGGAGTGGGGGACAAGAGAGAGAGATAACTGCAAAAATACCCTCCTTCCTCTGGTGTGGCACACCTAACAAACTGAGCTATATTTAGCCGCTTAATAAGACAGCTGGGACTGATTGGATCTCTGGAGTCTTCGAGGAGAGCAGAAGCTCATGTCCGCTGGGCTTCCAGCAAACAGTCTTAAAATGCCCAGTTAATATTTATTTGCATACTTGGCACTAATCGGACAAGCTGCAAATGATAAAGTATGCCTCTCTCGCTCGCTCTCTTGCTAATTGTGGCACATTTTCGCATCAGTGTCCATTGTTTCTCATTAGAGTCCAGTGCAAACAGCAGATCTGGTTGGTGTGTGTTTGTGGTCGGAGCCAGATTTTAGGGAATGGAGAGGAGGGATGCTCGGGCTGGAAAGTCCGAGCGGTTGGGAATAAGCGAGCGCTGCCACGGGGAACGGCGTTGGTCCAAAACGAGCTTTGCGTTTGTGCCAGCTCGGACTGCAGACCCCTGCATTGTTAGCAAACAGATTCGACTCTCTAGCTGATGGAACAAATTAGCTGCATTTGTTCACTTCTCCTTTTTGGCTTTTTGACTCGGCATGTGATTTTAATTTACAAGCAAGTTTTCTTTACCTGAGACCCTTAACACTAAAAGTTGGCCTTGTTTTTGCAAGCAGTAATATCTGTGAGGTTTATTCGGGTACACTTCAGGACTAGCTAATGAGATTAGGCATAGGCGTTTGCCTATGCACAAAGGTAAGCATATTCTGGATGGTTGTCAGGGTGTTGCTAGGGTGTTCTGAGTGGCTTTTGGGTGGTTAAATAGCGAAATGTAACAGGAGACTTTCTTAACTGTCAAATATCATACAACTTTTTACATTTTGGTCTGACCAAAAGCTTGACTCCAGAAAAATTGATCTTATCTTCAAAAATTTGGAGTTAGCGAGATTCCATGATTTCGAAAGATGTTTCCTACGTTCACTTAGCTGATTGATTAGATCGAAAATACAATAAACTAGTGATTTTATTTACAAGAATACTATTCTGTTTTAATATAAAGTGTGGTAATGCTGAAAAATACATTTTCATTATGACTGCTGTACACGGTAAACCAATCAAAACAGACTGGGCTATCTGACCAATCAGAGCAGAGTAGGCTCAGGGAAAGGAGGGGTTTAGACGAAATCTTAAAACAGCTAATAATTTGAGAATCGCTGGAAAATGAGGTGATATTAAAGACATATTTTTTAAATAATAAAAGCAATTTCTTTAACCTTGCATGCATGTAAACATATTGTAGGAGACTCTCAAAAAATATTAGGAGCCTTAAAAATGGCATAATAGGGTCACTGTAATATTCTTGTAGAAACTGAGATTCTTCTATGAATACACACTTCAGAAGAACAGCATTCATTTGAACTATTTCTTGTAATTTGCTCTAACTTTTGATCATTTTAATGCACCCTTGCTGAATAAAACTATTAATAACTTTTTAAAAAGTAAATAAAAATATTTTATCTGGCATCACATTTCCTTTTGAATACACTTCATTAATCATTAATGAATTAATTCTTATTTAATTCAGTTGCTTTGGCCAAAAAACATCCAATTTAATGAACCTAAAAATAAAAGGAATCTAAGGTTAGACACTTCTCAGTGATATTCTTCTCACTTTCCACTTTCAATGTAAAAATATGTATATCTTTCACCCTTGTACCAAGTAAAAATCACCAAAAAACACCCCTAAAACCTTTTACTGATATTAATATTAGCAGCCATGTATTCTCAAGGTGTTCAGATGCCCCCACTCTAAAAACAACAAGCAGAGATATTGAATTTTTGCAGAATAGTAATTTTCTCAATGGTTGCGATCAAAGCCTATACATCTGCCAGGCTGCAATGAAGTGCATGTGAATGAATTTTGTCCAGCAGGTCTTTGTGGAGGCAGTGTTAGTGTGAGATACCTGCAGAGTGCTGTAAAATAAACTCGGCGCATCTCTCGCCGCTGTCACGCGAAGCATCTCCCGTTCGCTTTGCATTCTGCACCTGGCCTCAGCAGAGAGCTCCCGATTAAGGAGATCATTTGCAGGCGGGATGCTCAGAGAAAATAGCACAGCGAGTGCTTTTTGTGTGTGTGTGTGTGTGTGTTGCTTCTGAGTGGGCAGAATATAAAGACAGACCACTGCACACTGGCTTGTTGTCTGTCCCTATGGTGCATTGTCCCTGCCCTCTTTCCAATCTACATCCCCCATATACACACCCCGGCCGTAGCTGCACATTCCCCTAAGAGGGAGGCCTATTGATCAGGCAGGCATCTCCCTAATTAAGCTTGAGACCAGAGGAGAGAAAAGCAGGAACAAGGGGGAGGGGAGACAAAGAGAGTGAGGAAAAAAGTGTAAGAAAAAAGCTGCATGCGCTGAGACCAGGCGCACTTGTTGTTCAGAGAAGAATGGAGGTGGAGAATCATTCTGACAGAGAGAGAGAAGTGTCGAAAACAGCAGCCGCTCAGCAAAAACACGACACGTAACATCCAGGGAGCGTTAAAGGGCCGCCGATAAAACCAACAGGAAACTTTACTATTTGATTCCGATCCTCTACAGGGTTTTAAATGCTCTTGGGATTCAATTAAGAGTGACAATTATCTCATTCACTGTTTCTCGGCTCCTCTGCTCCCTCCAGGCACAGAATGCGGTGATTCAGGAAAAGACAGAAAGAAGGAGAGAGAGATTTCCCCCTGCGTAATCTTTCTGCTTCTTAGATAAACTGCTCTCTCGCTCACCCGAAAGGGAAAGCGGTCTCTACAATGCATCCCAAATGACAGTTTAGAATGCAAAAGCAAGTGCGCCAGAGAAACAATCGAACCGTTCCTAGTTGCACCGCTATATCAAAGTCAAGTCGAGTACATTCTTCTTATTTCAGACTAAGTAAGAAAAACAAGCAAATATCACTCTTCCAGCACCACGATAACACATTATAATGAGTATGGGTAAGAAAATGAGGCTGTGAGGCGTAACAGTACAGCCCATTTAATTCTAATTGCTAAAGCCAATTATGATGTAAACATTATTACTACTTTTTCTGCTTTTCATACATCAAAGAGGTTTGAGTGTAGGACAACTCTTTACTTTCTGACATTCTGTACTGTTCTGTTTAATAACATACCATCATTCTGTGATGGAAATGGCTTTTCAAAATTTGACATTTCACATTTGATTGATGTTATTCTAAAATGACTTATTTTCATTTTACATTTAATTAATTAAATAGATTTTTATTTAAACGCATGAAGCCTTTGTATTTTTATATCAATATAGTACAAGACTATCCTATGTACCGTAAATCAAAAAACTAAAAAGTGTAATGTGACGGATTAAGTTACTAATTACAATTTTTGCCAAATAATTTGGAATCAGTAGCAATCTAAAACTAGTCTTCTAATCAATCCAGCTCTGACTAGAACTGATATTCACCCTAATTTCTTTGTATCTTTACACATCACATGTCTCAACCTCTTCACCAATACTATTATCTCCTTGGTGTACATGCATTCTTGTATGGGCCGATTGTAAGTTTTTGTGTGAATAAATAAATAAAATGCAGTCTTTGTTTTGGATCATTATTATAAAGATAATCATGTATTATCTTTTAAAAATATCATAAATCATTTATATTATGCATTTTTTATTTTTTATTTTTAGGATTTATGATTGAAAGTCTGGCTCTGGCAAGGGTAACAATAAAATTTGGTAACACTTCAGAATAGTGGGTCAGAATAATGCATTAGTTAAGCATTAATTAATGTTTAATTTGTTCACAATTAAGCATTAGTTGAGCAAAAACACACTAGTAATTAATGATTAACTTAACATTTTAATACAAAAAAGTAGAAAGAGTTAATGATGAAGGCTTAATATAAATTTTTATTGAAAAAATCGGGATATATGGCAAGCCATCTACTTTGACAACCTTCCACTCGAGATGCCTTCAAACACAATAAATCACATACACTAAAATATAAAAAAACTAAATAAATACAGCAGTGGATAAACAAGACTTCGAATTGCCACGTTATAAATATGAGAGAACCTCATGTTAATCTGTCTCAGTAGTTTCAAAACATCTAGCACAAAAGAAATATATCTAACACAACAAGAAAACGCTATAAAAGCTGTTTGTTCTTGACAAATGCAGTGATTTGGCTTGCTGTGTGGATCAGATTGGGTTGTATACAGCGTGAAAGTCTGGGTTGTGTAGGATAAGACCTGTCAAACACATTAGTGTGAGCATGAGTATGTATGTGTGTTTGTGTTTCACCCCGAGACACACCAACGCATCAGCACTGTCTCTCCTGATCACTGATTGCCCCTGATGCTAATTTGATGTGCTGTAGCTCATCAAACCATGCTGCCCCACTTTCAACCATGCTGCAACGCTAAACAAACCTAATGCAAGCCTCAAACAGCAAAAGTAAACATCAGAGAGTGGCTTTCTCCCCCAAGCGGCCCTCGCCAGGCACACTGCCACCCCGCCTGGGCACATCGTCTGCCTGCCATCACAGCTATCCGTCTGAAACCGGCCTGCTAATTACTGCTGAGAACAGACGGAATAGATGAAGAATAAAGTTAGCAGTTACTCTCAACAGTCTGAAACCACAGTCTTGATAAACAAAAAGTCGATTAAAATGCAACAGATAATTTGTTCAGCGCTGCTGAAGTACCGCAGGGCTAACTGCTACACTAATGAGGGAAGAATTGCTAACAGCTAGAAGTAAACATAGAAAAGGCCATGGAAAGCAATGGAATTTGTCTGTTCTGTCTACATGAAGATGCTAAGCTGTTCGGATCAAGCTCGGCTTTTGTAGCAGGAAATGCTCGACAAGTGTTTGAAATTTTCTACTGGAACAGGAAGTTTAGCTTTGACATACTGCAGAGCTGTCACATTTTAATAAGCTTTAAATATATAAGGAGCCATTATTAGCTAGTCCGTCTCAAGAGTGACAGTGGGAGAGGACTTTAATCTAATCAGCAATTGATTTGACTAAATAAAATAATTTTAATAACTTGAATAATAACTTGAATGTGTAATAATGAAACTTAAAATAATCGAAAGTTCATGAAAAACTAAAATAAACTAAAATAGACTTAAAAATCAGTTTTAATATTAATAATTTTAAAATGATTTTTTTTTTTCATTTATTTTTGTATTTTCAGTTTTCATTTAAAAGTAAAAATCTTAAAATAAATGCTACTTAATAAAAAAAAAATTTAGTTGACAATGTCATATGAGGAAATCGTGATCGCAAAATTTCTTAATATTTCTTAATTTCTATACATTATATTTTGTAAAGCTGTTTGGGTGAGTCTGTACAATTAAGGTATTTTTTAACCGAAAAAGTTGAAGTGTGTTCTCAAAATAGTATTTTCCATAAATATCAAATCAGCACGAATGTTCAAATTATATTTTAAAAATGTATGCAGTTTATTAATTACAATATTTGATGTCCAAAGCAATGATATAGTATCTTTTAGAGTTTCTTGCTACATTAATTAAATTATTTTGCTACAAAAGATTTTTGTGTCCACTTAACAAAATGTAACAACATGCCCCAATACCAAAACATGTGTGTGTAATGAAATATACATATAAGTCAATGTTTTAAGAAGCAAAACACTTTTTGACTCAATACTTCTACTTGGTGTAAACAACTGGCCCCAATCTACTTGTACAATTGCATGACCTCAAGGATAGCAAACTTGAACTGAAATCCACAAAAGAATATAAAACTATAAAAAACACCACTCATCCTGTAATTGAATGCAGTTTTGCAAGGTGCAGTCAATGGATAGCGTATTCCAGTCGAATGTTTACCGTGTAGCAGCACTGTGTAAACAGAATGAGAACAAACAGCTGATGTACTTCGGAGAGATAGAGAGGCTCGCGGCTTACATCACTGGCTCGTATGGATTTTGTGTCTTAAATTGCGGGTGACCTTATGATGTCTCCAAACGGCTGGAGTTCATCTTTCTGTACACAACCAGAGGTAAAATAAAGGAGAAAAGGAGGAGGAGGAGGAGGAGGAGGGGAAGAGATGCAATTCTGACAGGGGAATATGAAAGAGGGAGATAGAAGGGGGAAGGGAGAGAGAAAGAAAATGAGGAGAAGAGAGAAATGATGGACGACAGGTCCAACAAATGGCAATAAGTCCATGAACCTGTGGCTTCAGCACCTCAAGAGCCCACGAAACCGCACAAGCACGCATACATGTGGCAACACTCATGAAACATTAATAATCTCTATTGATCACGTCTGTCCTTCACAGGGCGAATGTGACACACATGCTCTCGCATACACAAACACTTACTGACGCGCCGCATGGGACTGCATCCGAAGCTATCGAGTTAAATAAAAGGAGGAAGTGCCTTCATGTTGATTTCTTCTAAAATATCCGCAGCCTTCTCTTTCTTCAATATTGTGTCTCGAAGCTTCAGAACTGAGGTGTCAAAGAGTCACACATTTCATTTATCGCAGGACAAGGGGAAAAACTCTTCAACATCTATTGCTTTCACTATCTCCCCATTTCCCACAATAAAATGCGGCGCTGGCGACCGCACAAGGTCACGGGCACCGAGAGAATTAATATTTCATTCTTTATGGGTCTCCTCCTCTTGCCGTTTCTCGGGACGAAATCTATTTCCGGGGAGAGAAGGATAAGATATTGGAGAGAGTGGCTGGCATGAAATGTGCATGAAGAAAGACCTCTATCACAAACTTATTACAAATAACGGGAGTGTGTGAAAAATGAACTCATGAAAACATTTGGTTGTGGAAGAACTAACAAAGTTTGCGTGATCTACTGTTTTGATGTTTGAAAGTTGCATATCAATCATTTCTGCGCGAGGGTATGTGGATGTTCTGTCAGTCAATACAGCTTCCCTTATGCCTTTATTTAAAATCGAATACATGCTGCCTGATATTTTACAAATATGGTAATGGGTCTGCATGTTGATCAAGCAGTATATACAGTGTGTGTGTGTGTATATATATATGAAGCTCATTCGCGAAAAGACAAAACTTAGATTCTATTTTAAAAATAGAAAAAGACAAAAAGACAAAACTTAGATTCTATTTTATAAATGTAATTTAATTTAAATATTTTTTCTATGTGCATTCCAATTATTCTTAATCAAACTGAAGTTGGGTTATTTTGATTAGGTTAAAAAACACTATTCATATATATATATATATATATATATACACACACAAATAAACTCA
>JAUCNO010001532.1:27838-40753 GCA_032353835.1 Enteromius viviparus | reverse complement strand
AAAAAATAATTCGGCCCGCACAAGGGGACATTTTCTCCGATCCGGCCCTCAACCTAAAATGAGTTTGACACCCCTGGCATAGATAAATAGAACAATAGATATAACGATAGATAGAATGATAGATAGTAGACAAGACAAGACACTTATCCCATGATACGATACGGGACGAGACACTGGGTTCACGAGAACGAGATAAGACGAGATTTTTTGACTTTTTAAAATAAATTCTCAATGATAAAATATATTGGTAAATTGTATTTTATTAAACAAAACATTCCAAAAAAATCTACTTTTTTAAATAATACTATTTTAATTAATTATATGCATTAATAAACAACATGTGGACAGGCAAACTGACAGGCAAGTAATTAACAATAAATGTAAATAGTATAAATAAATAAAAACAAATATCCCTTTAAATACAGGGTAAGCGATTTTTTTCAAAAGAGCTTCAGAAACAGGGTTGGGCCCAATACCTAAACAAACTTGCCTACACGCAACCTGTCCGGGTGCAGTCAATTTTTGAGACCGCATGGACTGTCCATGTACAACAGTGTATGAGTGAGAAGAATGCTGAAAGAGTGCAAAAGTGCTAAAAAAAAAAGTGCCATTGCGCATGTTTTCGAGCTCGTCTGTCCACGATTAATCTGCGATACTTTGCGGGTGTGTGTGAGACGGAAGGGAAAATAAAGTATACCTGGATGCGATAAAGCAACCATTGAAAACCATTTGGAATTTATGTTAGCCGTCCATAAATAGAACGTGGCAGCAGTTTCCCATTTGAGATGTGTAGCACCGCATTATCTGTTTCACAGAACTATTTGTTGCCTGGGTTGCGTAGGATACATATGTGTGGGGTGGAGCTATCAAAATAGGGAGAGACCCTTTTGGGGTTAGAGGGTCACCGTGATTTTGCCAAGTAAGACATGATCCTGGATCAACATTACGGTCCAAAAATACAATCCCTGCCCTCTAAACCTAACCCTACCCAAAACTGTTTCCTAAAATCAGTGGGAAATGATAGCTGCTTAACAAGTCTGTAGAAGCACCTAACCCTGATCATAAGCCTAAAACAGATATAATAATCCCTCAAATCTGATTGGTTGATTGGATTGTTGTCCCAGGATGAAAAATAATGCTGATCCAGGAACACCCTGTACCTTTTTCCCCGGGGTTAGAGGTGTTTTTGTTTTGGGGATTTCAAATATAAACACTGTATTCCAGAAACTGCTTACCCTACCTACCTAGTAATTCATGATTTATATAAAAATAGGCCTATATAGTTCAGATCCCCTTGCTTAAAGATGTTTGTTCACTACACAATACTATAGACAATAACATAGCAGGGCTTCAGTCTACATCAGTCAGTCACACACTCTATCACTCAAGTAAGAACACATACCCATGAGTGGTACTACATACATCACACTGTATCGGCCAAGCATTGATCGGTCTTGGAAGTGCGTGTGATGGCAACAGATGCTGAAATGAGCAAAACTGCAGAATGGATCTGCTTGGTTGTGCTCAGTGGTGCATTACAGAGGGCAAAAGTCTTTAAGCTTCTGCCCAACAACTCTCTAAAGCTGTTAAAAGACCATGAGCTCTGAGCAGGAAAAACATCAGTTTGGTCACGGAACGCTAGCCGTTTACAGTGTAACACAAACCTTGCAGAAGCTCAGACTTCCGGAAGGTGAGTTAGGTTTATGCTAACAGTAAAAAAAATCTGAATATTACAAATCTTGAAATATTTTACACGTAACCCTTGTCAGCTATTCAGACCGCTTTCATCATCTCTCGCTGTTTTGCCAAAACGCATTTCAGCTTTTTAAATGTGAGTATCGTGCTGTCATCTCTCCGTACACTTCCATTCGCCTGCTAGGCTGGAATAATTTAATACCTTTAGACTGCATGACCACATCTGAGCTACAAAGAGAAAGAGAGAGAATGTGCGTGAGTTTGATTGTGTGCTGTTATGTACCAGGGAAGAAATTGTGTGCACTACAAATGACAGACATTTACTGAATAGAGCTTACAAAACAAGGCGCTGGGTACTAAAAGAAGAAGCTGGAAACAGGAAAAATGTTAGACAGAACAGGAGAGTATGCCTGAATGGGTTTGAAATCTCGGTGAAACTGCTAGCAATCATTTCAATTAAGTGCACTCAGACATTTTTTCCCTCATTAAAAAAAAAAAAGTTTTACAAGTACTTCTGAGGAATGATGATTAAAGCGATGTACATTCACCTGATGAAAAATCAAGTCATATCACTGGACTGATAAAAGCTGTTTTACACATATTAAATATTACAATTAAATTATTAAAAAAATAGGGCTAACATTTTCTTACTATATTTATATATTATTTTATTAATTAATAATTGAGTAATGTACGCCACTTTGCAAGCTAGCTTTGATGTAATAGTAATTTTGATATACAAGTTGTTTAAATAAATTACATTTCTATTAATAAATGTATGGTATTTGTAACTAATAATTTAGATGGATGAGAAAACAGATACAATACATATACTGTTCAAAACAGTATAGTCTCAGCCTCAGATGTCACGCCCACTGAACGTTGGCTAAACGTCTGATGCATATGGTACACTTAATTGGAAACCCTTCAGGAATGTCAAAGTCATCAAATGATTCGTTGAATTTTATCGGATTTCCGGTGGACGCGAATGTCGCGTTTATTTTCGGTCTGCCGGGAAACAAAACGTAGACGTGTGTTTGCGGGGAAAAAAACTGTTTACATGAGTGAACATAAGCATTTATTAAGATCAGTTAAACGTTGGATTCTCAAAGGTATGCAAGGTTCACGGCATAGAATATTTAAGAGATGTCCAGGAGTTTTGTTTGAGGCACTTAGTGGAGATCCGGAATATTACGGAATATCACATGAAGTTACAGGACCTAACTGAGAAGAGAATATCAGCCACGTTTGCAGACAAACATGAAACAACAGACTTATTTGTATTGCATTCGATTCTCCAGAATTGCTCGTGGGTGTTAAAAAGTGCAGAGATATGCTTTAAACAGATATTTACCGCGAGCGTCTTTTTCTATGATTTTCTATGCTCACTAACTAGCGCGACTTGTTGCACGCCGTTCTGTTGTTGTGGACACATTTTCACGCCCCGAAACATGACACTGAACGAAACAAACTGTGATTGGTTGTTTGACATGTCCGTCAAACTGCCTTATGGGTGGGCATTGACCAAAGAAACCTGCTATGAATTCCATGCTACGCGAAATTAAACACAGTATAGCTTTGCAACATAAATGACCACCCTTTGACTTACCCTTTAAAAAAATTTATCATTTAATAATTTATTCAGTTAAATAAATGAATCATTGCTGAATGAAAATAGTCTACAATGGTACAGGCAACTAAAAACAGCACAGCTAATGCTAAGGTGTTACAGTTTAGCTAATTAGCCTAGCGCTGTTAGTCTCTACTTGTAGATGTCATAACTACAAATCTACAATGGTTTTTCATTGTTGAGCTGGGAATTCTGACTAAATATTAAAAAAAAGATCATTTGAAATTTGAAGTGTAACACAGACTGAAATTGATTTACTTTTTTCCCCCACTGTTGGCTTTTTAGCTGCTCCCATTGACTTCCATTAAATATTAAAGTCAGTGGGAAACAAAATTGTTCGGTAAACCAACATTCTTCAAAATATCTTATATTTGAAGAATGTTTAATATGATATTTAATATGTTTTGGAGAAGAAACTCAGTCATAAAGGTTTTTAATCACATGATGGTGCTAAATGATGATTTTCATGTTTAGGTGGACTGTAACTAAGTATTACTTAAAAAAAATCATAAAAAGTGTAGTGCTATTTAACATTCTTAAATATGTTAACAAATATTCACATACTGTAGGTGAAAGCAGAAATGCTAAGACCTATACACTTCACAATCTATAGACCCTCCCCTCTTTCTCTGTCTCACACACACACATATACTCAGCTGCACAGGGGAAACCTGATCCCAAGATCAATAGAGGTGGAAGAAAAATCAATGAGATCCAATGAGCGAAAAGGAAAAGAAACAGCACAATAACGCTGCATTTAGAAAATTGGAGACTTGTTACAAATAGAGCAACATTAAGAAAAAACTGTGATAGCAACTAACCAACAATGAAATGCTAATGAATTCCACATAAATCTATACTGCGTTGACTAGAGGAATATAGAAAGATCATTTCATGATTTATACTCGACACCACCGCTTGCGTCTCCATTATGCAGTACATTTAGCTTTATGAATATCAAGGAAGGTCATATATTAATTCATCCCCCACATATTATTCCCATTTGCCATATCACTTTTCAGCGTCTAGACTGCTTTTCCTGTGTAACGCGGCCGAGGTCGGTCTCCGTGTGGAAGGCGATGATGGTTTGTATTCCCTCAAGCGCCTCTCACATATGCCTGAAATTCACATCTGAGACTCGCTCTCCTATTACAGCCCAAGACAGACAGGTCAGCGGTCAAAGACAGGAGGCTTGACACGAGAATAAGATGCAGACATGCATTTACAGGCTGTGTGAACACAAAACAACACGAGTTTGTCTCACGCAGAACTCTGCAATCATACGCATGAGCGAACTGCAACAACAAAAACATACATATGCTTAAAACGACGCGCTTAAATATGCACACATGCACCGATCAATCACCGTTTGGTGGCTGTTGGCAGCAATAAGAGCGGTTGAATGTGCATATGGGGCAAGAATTTGTGTTTTTGTGTCTACAATGTAAAATAATAAGTTGTATGTCAAAGGTTATTGTAGCACATATTACATTTAATTGCTTCTATTTGAAGGCACGTGAGAGTTCTGAGGGAACATTGTATAGAAGTCCTACAACAAATTTCCTTCAGTTTAGGACAGTACACTGAAAAATTTGAGAAAACGATTAGATAATTTCATAATTATCACCTTCGAAGTAGATATTTAAAAAAGAAAAACAGTAAGACGTACGCTCAATAATAATTTTACAACTTCCAAAGATCCTCATGATGATATAAGGTGGATATCCAAAAAAGAGGCGGGGCTGTCACTGGGGATCAAGCCAGAACACGCCCTCTCACCTGTCAATCAACACACACAGACCCTCCTTCTTCGGAGGAACAAAACCCCAGAAATCACATCCATCAGAATTTATAATAGTAGAGTGACTGGCATATTCTTGGCTCAGGGTGCACCGTCTGTTCCTTCATGACAGCGTTTTTGTTAAAAATAATAAGTCAATTATTTCACAAAATGAAATTTGAGGCATTCAGGGTCGGTCTGAGACTCTGTATTGAGCTTAGATTAGCCATTGTGAGAAATTGTATTTCGATAGGTTTTGTGGTAAACCCAAGGACAAAAATCTAACTCCAAAACCCTGTTACTCTTTTCAGGCTTAGTGAAAAGAGCTGGAGTTCTTTCAGATATACTGCGCATGGCAAAAATGCATTGGTTGCAGTAGAATGCTACATTGTGGAGTTAAAGGGGTTGGTATGATCTTATAAAAAGATGATTCATCTTTACAGATTGTTTAAACTGTCTTTTCTGTGCACACAACCCTTTTTATGACTAAGCATTGAGTTGCTTGGCAAGCTAAGCCGAGCATCAAAGCCCAAATTGGACCCTAAATATAGACTTGGAGTAAACTGGATGAATATGGAAATTATGATTCATCTCACTTGCTAATCTTTGGTAAATAAAACAATCACTGATAATAAACAGCATGATAATTATTTATGACTCAGCCACTTAGTACAGTACACACAAAGGAAATACCTAATCAAATAATGTACAAATTACTATCAAGTTATATTGCATTGGCATGTTTAATGCATGTGTGTTTAATTGGCATACATTTATTTCCTTTTAATTGACAGATTGAAAAAAAACGTGTAATAAATGTTTTTTAAGAATCATGAATATTGATAAAAAAAGAAGATGTTTGTAACTCTGGCTCATTATTACAAACACAGACAAAGTTGTGCTGCACTCTACTGGTCAGCTGCATTAAACACGTTTGAGTGAAACACAAATCAGCTTCCTTTACATTCCCTCAGTATGTTCATACTCTTCAGAAATTGCTAGGTTTAACATATATACACGCACAACATATTTAGTAGTTTTATGTCTACTCTATATACAGCCATTAATGATTGCATGAGCTCAAATGAATAATGTGTGAATTGCATCTTTGATAATGATTCATACATTATTTGATTTAATTTACTAGCCTATAGTAATTGATATAGAGTCTAGATCATCATGTTGGAAAAAAAATGAATCACTGAAATAAATAGTGGGTCCGAATGAGGTAAACTTCCACAACAGAAAAGAATAACGAGATTAAAAAAATTGTCATGACGCCCCAGACACGGATATATGCTGCCATCTGATGGCCATGTGGGCAAATAGCTTTTTCCCCACCCTTCAAATGGTTCTTCGGGGCATAATGAATGAGCCCACATAATGAAGTCTGAATGTGAAATTAATTAATCTCTTGGGAATTCCTCTGAGCATCTGTCTGCATGAGGAGGAATATCTTGTACACGGATATATCCTATGAACAGCAATACAATGAACAGCACTTTATTTAAAGGTAAAACGCGCGCGCTCTCTATCTGACACTAACAAGGTTCAACTCTGGCATTTCTAAGAACCGTGCTTTTAACAACAATGGCAAAATCAAAAGCCTTGCGTCCCACCTCAGTGTGCTTTATTTTAATAGTTTGCAAGCCTTCTCTACTACCAGCGCTATCCAGACACAATCTCCCACCGGGTCGAAGTGCATCAGGCTGTCTGGGGGTTAATACCTGCTCCCCTGGCCCTGCTCGGTCTGTCTGGCCGCCACAGCGGGACTGGCCAACGAGCTCCCCGAAATGTCACGCTTTGATGCGCGGCTATCTGAGGCGAACTCCGACCCTGACATTTTCTTTCATGTGCTGAGGTATAGTTTTGGGTCTTTTAAATGCAAAGCGACGGTGTGGTGAGTGAATCTCTGAGAGAGAGAGAGAGAGACGAGGGCATCTCTCTCTCTTTTTCCTCTTTTCTCGGTAATTTGAATGCCAAATGCTTTAGGACGTGAGGCTAGGAATTCAGAGACCCTTACCTGTTTTAAAAAATAGCATTTAGAAGTTGCTGTGAGACCCCGCGTGCAATTATACTGTAGGAGTGAATTTATCGAAGCACCCCTGAGAATCCGTCTTTGCGGTCTACCTGTCTGTCACACCGTGGGATATACACAGTATGAAATTACCGGGAGTCTGTAATGCTGACGCTAAATCATGACTAAATCATACGTTGAATTAAACAGCATCTTGATGTTTAATATTAACTCTGGACCCCAATGCGCATGGAGAATTGGAGCTGTCTCCTCAGATTGTCTCATACTTTGTACACACAAGGAATATGCATGAAATCCACCACAATCCCTGAATACATTAAAAAAGATTAAATGTTAATTGCCCAGTTGACCTTATTCTATAGTGTGCATATAAATATTTATATTTAAAAGCGGCGATACAGCACATTCAATTCCAGCTGTTAAATGTCAGAAACATGGGCGTTACTTTGTTTTAAAAAGCGATGAGGGCAGTTTGGGAAGGGGTTGTGATGTCACTAAATGGAAAAGGCTTAGCTCATGAATATTAATTAAGTTTGTTTCTTTTCCCTTTCCTTTTTTATTTTATGTTAATGTGTTTCAATTCCGGGATGTTTCTTTTCCTGCAATAAAAACAAAAAGATATATTAATTAGGCTATGCAAAATTAGTAATAATTAGTTTTTTTTTTTTAGTGTTTTAATAAATAGCATGTACTTGTATCCCTGAAATGTAGACAATATAATGAGAAATGTGTAAATAAATAAATAAATAAAATAAAATATGAAATCCTCCACCAATTTAGAGAATAAATAACAAAATAAATGAAAGTAACTGAAACAAATGTCAGATTAAAGCAGCTGCAGAAAACCAGTTTTTAAGTTTTAAACATAAAATAATTAAAATAAAATAATAACATACTAAAATAAAATAATTACGACTACCACTACCAATTAAAATACATTTTATTAGATTTATGGTGTTTACAGTTAGAAAAAAAATGGTCCATTACTGACCAGTGTGAATATTTTATGACTACTGCCGCCTTGTGGTCAAAAGGAAGATAATGCAAGACAACAGATCAAGAACAACGCATCAGGATAAATTAAGAAATTAGCTGCAACATGACATCACAGACATCAGATGAGATATTTTGTGGTAGGTTTTTACTCAATAGGCTTTCTCAATATATTTCTGCTCCCCAATCACTTTCATTATTAGTGATGACCCTTAAAATGTTTTCCATTGTTTCCAAATACAGTATATCATGACAACAGCACCTTTATTTTGAGTCGCTCATTCTGAAATTTACTGAACTGTAATTTGCTGAGGTCACGTGCTATATGTTTGATGTGACAAACCAAAGAAAAGACAAAAGTCTTGAGCATCTGTTCCTTGCCCCCCTTACCATTTCATCTCGCCATCATGAGTTATTCACTCAAATCAATAGATGCTGACCTTTTATAAAGACAGAGTGTCTGAAAAGCCAGCTCCCCGCAGCCAGCCTGAATCCAAATGCAACCTGTGTGCAAAAACCCGTCTGTCAGGGTGGGCTTAGCACTGCAGACATCCTACTGGGTTGAGTGTCGATGTGTCTTAGATGTAGAAGTAAAGAGTTTTATAAGTTTACTTAGGCACACTGAAGCTAGTCAACTGCATGCCCACTGTGATCTCACCGCTTCAATCCTGTACAAAGCCTCAAACCCAGTCTCATCCTCAAAGAGCAATGCTAGTCCACCTCAGGGCCCGTTCCTGTGACAAATGCAAGATCCTGTAGTTTCATTTGTCAGGTTGACAAATCTTTTTTTTTATTGAAGCAATTGTGTTTTGAGTCAATAATAACATTTGGCCAAGTGGCTAAAGCGATACTAAACTACAGAACCCAATTATGCCTGTTTCTCCCTTTATCAAACATTTTTGCATTTCATCAGAAGTGCTAATGAAGAAGCTGTTGTGCTTATTGAAGTCCGTTTAATGGGCTAGATTCAGTTATCAAGTATCTAAGTGCCTTGGTAAATATTCAATCACAGATTTCTAGTTATGCTAAACCTGACTACACACTATCCATCAATGTCTGGAAATCTCATTTTGCACCTCACTGAATCACTTTAGATACAATCTGTGAATCTAAATATCTCAAAAATATGATGTGATAGATGATATAGTGCTGAAAATGTGAACTTGCGTATCAAATGTATTCAGGAGTAAAAGGCGTAGTCCACCCAAAAATTACTATTCTGTCAATAATTCCTCGTTCTAAATCCGTAAATCTTCATCTTCCAAAATCCATTCATCTTCAGAACACAAATTAAAAGGATACTCCACCTTAAAATGTAAATTTGTCATTGATCACTTAAGCTTTGTTTGTTCTAGGAACACAATTTCAGATATGTTCGATAAAAACCCGGATGCTTGTGACTGTCCCATTGACCGAATAAAGTACACTGCCCATAAATTACACTTAAATTCTGAGAGCTCTCTGACCCTCCTTTAGACAGAAATGTAATTACCAAGATCCAGAAGGTCTAGAAACACAGCAAAAAGATTGGTAAAATAGTCCATGTGACTTCAGGGGTTTAACCGCTATTTTACGAAGCTACCAGACTTTCGTAACACATGCACACTTTTTGCTCTCGGAATGCATTAAAATATCTTAATTTGTGTTCTGAAGATGAAGGTCATTTGGAACAACATGAGTAGTTAATGACAATTTTTTTTATTTTTGGGTCCCTATAAGATGCGGACATATGAGCGAAATTTCAGCAAAAAATAAAAATGATCACATACTTTTAAGTGCTAGAACTTTCTGGGTCTTCCGTAAACTACCCGAACGAGAAAGGTAGTGCTTTAAACAGCAAAAATTACATTGTATTAAATTTCGCAGATAGGTTCTCAACATTTCATTAAACACATTTGAGATTGTGCTGATTTGCGCTGGAGGATAATCACATTAAATTAAGTGTGACTGAAAATGACCCTAAGCAAGCGAGGGGGACAAAGAGAGAGCTGGAGAAGGAGGAAGAGCGAGAGAGAACGAGTTCACCTAATACACTTTAAGAGTGGAATAATGATGAGCTTTGAGCCGTCGAATCTCATTACAGATGTGCGAGAGGGAATCAGACCAGATCTTATCCCTCTATCTACACATGGGAAAAGGAGAGGAGAAGCACTTTGGTTCACACAGTCATCAGCGGTGACACACTCCTCTGCAATCACACACACACACACACACACCTGAAAACCCTCCTACATTCAGTGGCCTGCTGGGGTCGAAACCTTCAGGTCCGGTATTAGCACTGTAATTGGCCGCAGCAGGAGGCTAATGTGGACTCTCAAAGGTGCGGGACAATGAAACAGTGAAAGAATGAGAGATTAGTCACCTGCAACACTTCATCAGTTTAAATCCTAACCTGTTGCAATACCATAGAAACAACACACAACACTGCTCCATGCACAAGCATGAACCAATAAGCAGATCTTCACACAACAGTGCTGATAAAATTACAATGCTCATTTTTTTCTGCCATTGCTGTTAAGTTAATTACAGAGAAAATATATTTGGGAAAAGTCTAGTTGTAAAATGTTTTAAGATGTTTAATATATATTCTAGATACGCAAGAACATTTGTTTTCCTCATTAAAGAAACGTCTTACCAATGTTCTCCTAGGAATGAACTCTGGTGTCAACAAGTGTTGTCCTCCACAATCAGTGAGCACCACCATTAAGTTGAAGTGGCTTTACCAGAACTACAGTATCTTGTTGTCTCTTTGTTGAGAAATGAGCTCCCAACCTCCACCCAATCTAATGAACCAATTACAGCCTTCAAAAAACAGCTAAAGATACCTACTCATGGAGCCACAAACAGACAGCAGTGTTATTATTAACTGAAACTATTAAAAACCTTTTTTTTTCTTTTACTGAAATAAGATGAAATAAAAAACAAATAAAATTAATAAATAAAATAAAACATAAATATTAAATGGAAAACAAATTTTTAATGAAAATAAAAAACATTCCCAAGTCAACTAACTGAAATTCATAATATAATAATTGTTGTTTTTATTATTACTACTATTATTAATTTTACTGAAAAAAATAAGGTCAATTTAAATATTTTTAAAGTAATAAAAATGGAAAAACATACAATTAGAAAAACTAAAATGAAATTGAAAAGTTTCCTAAAAACAAAATATATATTTTTTATATATTTATAAATAATAGTATATAAATAATACTAAAGTATCACTGTACTACTTTAGCTTTTGTGTATGGTTTCTGTGTATCAATTCTGTCCTCATTTACTCACCCTCATATCATTCCATTGAAGCCAGGTTTAATTTAATTAAATGTATATTTTCTTTTTTTTATTCTATTTTGAAGCTTGACAGGTCCAACCATTAACTTACATTTTATGAAAAAGAGTGACATGAGAGTTAGTAAAAGTGAAGCTGACATATACTGTAAAAGGTTTTCTAAAGATCATGTACTTTAAAAAAGGTTTGACATCAAGTCTTCTTGAAACCTTTTAAGAGTGATATCTAAATGCTGTAGGTGTCTCAAAAGCACTAGAACACAATATCCCAGGCCTTTACAGGTGAGCTGTTGGACGGAATCATCCCCCGAAGCTCTCCCAGAGGTGATACAGCTGGACTAAGTTGGATCCGACCTTTTCCCCGAACCTAACTTTCATTTAATCCTCCCTGCCTTCTTCTTTCAATCCCTTCTGCCCCACTTTCATCGTCCTTTGGCAAAATGACTAGTCGAGATTCTCTTGCACGTTCCTCTCCTAACACTTGGCCACTCCGCTCTGCCGCTGCTATGGCAACGCGTGCTCCCTGAGCGAGTCGGAGCCGGGTCGCTCTCAGCCAGGGAAATCAGACTAATAAATAGCTTTATGCTAATGTCCAGGGCAGCAAGAGAGTGTAGCTGCCAATCCTAATACACTTATTAAATTTCGATCAGATGCTGGGACACAGAGGGCATCTATGCTGGCCTCGGCCTGTTCTGACGCCATCTCCTCAGCCACTCGAAGACTTTCCGCTTTGCTCTTCTGTCTTGAATTGTTGGTTTTGGATCTGGCCGCTTTGAGCAGAATAGATTCTTTTCTGAGTCATGCACTCAAGCTCCCTTTGCCCTGTACCTGATTTGCACTCCAGCATTCTGAGTAATGTGTGCTATTGTCTCACTCTCTCTTTCTTTTTCTCCAGCCCTTTTGGGATTTTCAACACTGTAAGGATGCTGCAAGGTTTTCCCACAATCCTCTACACTAAGGACCTTTACAAGTTCTCTGCAGTATCATAGAGACTGAATACTAATCAAGCTTTCTGCCAACAGCAGTATCTTTCTCAGGTGAACACACTCTTTTTTTAAGTTTAAACAATCAACTACAGAATATTAAAGTCAAACTATAAAGTGTTTAACTGCAGGTCAAATACATTTCATTATGGAAGCCCATTTCTGCCACTGAATAATTTTTGTTTCAAAGTAATTGCTAGCCTGGCTTCCGCGACTATAAAGCTCATAGGAGCTTAGTCTGGCCAAGCTACCTTACTACTCGCCTTCTGGGAGGCGGGCTTAACTGGCGTCCATCAGATGCCTCTTTATACTACTGGATTAATATACAACCAATCAGAGCACTCATTCCGATGATGTATGCGTAGTAGCGGAACCTGAAGCCACCGTAACCTTCATTGAAGCAGTAGGAAAATGTCTTACTTACTTTAATTACTTCTGCTCCGTTTTCAAAGAAAAGCTGTCATGAAAATTTCTCAAAACAGCTGCAACAGCAAAGTCGAAC
>JAUCNO010001532.1:0-16074 GCA_032353835.1 Enteromius viviparus | reverse complement strand
TACATGTAAATACTTTCTAAATATATACTGTATGTGTTTGTTTTAATATAAACATAATAAATAAACACAGCATAAACACATATATTATGTAAATAAAGACTTTTATTTTGGATGCGATTAATCATTTGACAGCACTAATAGCCTATATATATAATAGTTTTAGGTTTCAATATATCAGATTAAGTGGTATTATTTTAAGAAAAAAAAGCACATTTTCCAAGCAAACTGTAAAAGAAAAATGTTAATTTCAAACAGATTAATTGTTTTAAAAAAAAACGGTTCATTGCGGTTCTATTGACAAAAAAAAATACAAAAGAAATTCTTTATTTGTTTCTTTATCAGAAACAATGGATCAAATGGCTAATAAAAAATCACAATAATCCACAAGTAATCAACGTAACTCTTAGTCTTGTGAAGTAAAAACTTGTTTGTTTGCTGTTTGTAAGAAAAAAAAATCCACAATTAAGTTATTTTAATTTAAAACCGCTGCTTCTGGCTAAAACAGGAATCCTCTGTCCGTGTTGCTTTCTTCATTCAGATAACCATCTCATCTTTACAAGCTAAAACAGTCACTTTTTCAGAGGAAGGGTTACTGTGGATAACGGATTCTTATTTAAGACAAAATGTATTTGGAAACTTTCAAATGATGAACCTGATAGGAACTCATTTTATAAATACACTAAAGCTCACCTTGAGAAATAATAGCAAATTTTTTTTTAAAGTGTGTCCAAATACTTTTAGGGTCATTGCAGTTGTAACTGAAGTTTATCTGTTTATGCCATGTTGGTTATGGTTTGAGATGTGGGGTGTGTTGTGTATCAGGATGTCCCATATACGGAAGTGACAGGACTCCCTCTCCCAGTGCTGTGTCCCCAGAGTAACGTGCTCAGTGCGGTCTGGGGTCATGAGAAAACTAGTGGGCGACTTTCCCAACTCTCCTCTTGGCCTATTGCATTCTTGCAAATACACACACACACACAAGCATATGCATAATGGCATAATAATCCATTTGTTACAAAAAATGTGACATATTTACATGACGTGGCTTGTACAGTCAACTGTCTTTTGACATGCCCCTGTCTTTGTATTAAAGAATTTTCTTAATTTTTTCTTATTTATTTTTTTATTAGATTAATATTTAATCGATTCCTAGAGCAGCTTAGAACACCAGTGTTTTTGCATCCATTCATCATTCACTTTAACTTGATATGGTGTTGTGGCAGGTTGTCGTGCCGATGTGTCAGTTTAGTCCATACTGAGCTCATGCCGGGTGACATTGAGTTGATGCTTTTACACCGCTCCCTATCTGGTCTTACAGAAATCTGTGTAACAATTAATGTCTATAGAGACACTGAGGTCAGACGCAGAGACTCCTTCCTGTCATCTCTGGAAGGCACGCACAGATCTCAGTGGAAGAAACAGAAGGGCAGAGTTTAGCATTACGTATTTCATAGGGGACACCTACAGAATGTCTTTTTCGACCTACAGTCCAGTTTACCGTGCCATGCATATTTAAACCAAGGCAAATTGCAATTTTTGGGGCATCTTTGCACCATTTTCTAATTTTCTAATTTGAATGCAGGCAGCACATGCAAATGAATGTCATGCGGGTGCAATTCAGTTTTAGTGAATTTTGATTGTGTCTTGTGAAGGGGCTTGCATATCGTTATATGAAACCAATTAATTCAAAACCATATTCATATTGCATTCCTATTATGATAATGGCATTGATTCTCTATACCTTGGAATCCAACCAACATGTAAGATATTATTATTATTATTTTATTTATTTTTTTATTTTTGATAGCAGAGCATCAGAACTATTGACATGAAACTAAATGAATCCTGAAAATCCAGTTAATGCAACTCAGGAGAAGAGTAATCTTGGAGAGCTAGCTGAGCTTCTGTAGAGGAAGTGACAGAGTAATTACCACAGCTAAAATCCAGTGTAATCTCAATGGGCCCGGTCAGGAATCATACAGTGCTGTAATGCAGTGACAGCAATTTACTGTCTGTCTGTCAGATGGTCCTTTTATACCTGGAGTTCTCCCTTTGCACTGTAAGAAAAGTTTACAAATTTTATCTTCATATGGTACAATCTTAATTTTTATTCAACCTGGTCTCATTTGCTGATGCAACCGTGCCATTTCAACTTCCTTTTTATGCAGACTTTTGAACTGTTTTGTCGACCTGTAGTTACACTGGAATTAAACCAGAGCTCCTCGCCTCTCAAGTACGTCTCTGTACTCCGTGAGCTACCGACCAAACCTACAGTCTGTGAAAACCCATAGATATGAAGCTGGATATGTGTGATGCTATCATTAAGTATATTAAGATTGTTTTGAAGTCGTAATATGATATTTCTCAAAAATTATGCTTTATTAATTAATGGAAAATCTGTCAATTAGTTTGAAAAGGAATAAAAGGTGTCCGAGTTTTACTGCCTGTAGTAATCATTTCTATTTGGAAACTGTACTGATGTACTTATTGGTACGTAAATGGTACGTTTATGCCTTGAGACCAGGTCGATTTTATTCTAGTGAAAAATATTATGTAACATAAGCAGAATCAAAGGCTTTGTGCAAGAACCGAGTGCATTGCATTGCTACCTTGCTCTCGAAAAAGTGTTGAGCACATACTGCTACCTTAATGCCTATTTGGCCTGCAGAGGGGTCTGTTCTTGTTAAGCCTCAATTGCTGATCAAGATTTTCTTTGGGTAAAATGAGTGACCTTTGGGGTCACAGTGTGTTGTATAGCTCTCCTGCCACTAGAGAAACTGCCAGACACAAATGAGCAAGAAAAAAAATGTGGCTTGTTATGGAGAAGAGAGTGTGAAAAGAGTGAGAATCGGGAGTGAGCTGTCACTGAGGTTATGCCCACCTGTCATCCCATCAGCCATTAGAGGACAGAAAGCTTTACTTTAACGCTCATCAGCACTACTTCTTCAGCTCCTGTAGCCGGGTACAGCCACAACACCTCATTACTGTAAGAAAAAAACACAATCTATGCACACAATCATTTATAACCCTTGAGAACAGTCATCTTCACATATAATTACATACTCATACTTCAGACGTGAACGGAAGGGTCCTGAACCTGTGTTTACATTCTGGTGACTATAACAATAATTTTGGTGCAGCTCTCATTATAAGCTGTAATTATAGACTCGCAGAGGGAGTGTTAGGATCATTGGCGCACACCAGTGTTTTCGAGAGCTAAGACTTTATTATGTTAATGACAGCTCAGAGGTAAAGACCCTCTGTCTCGCTGGTTTTATCCTCCCATCGGGCTTTTAAAGACAAGACGCACACAGTCAGAGCTGTTCTCAACATCATCTAACATGAGTATGAACATTGATTTGAATTTGCATGTTGGTGTTTTAATTCTCCACTTGCTCCCACTTTAAGACTTTGTGATTTACAGGAAAGATATTTCTGTAATTCAATCAAGGGTAACAGGAGGATGGGTTGAACCTGAATAATGCATTAAGTTTAGTCCAGTGTGATTTCCACGAATCCAAGGCAAACATTAGATTTGGTTTCTAAAGTCACACTGACCGAGCGGCCATTGCCCCACACGAGTAGTAACGCTCTAAATAGGGAGGGGATTGATTGATTTAAGCTAAGCCTCAGGCAGTGACCTCTTGCTTCATGTTCTTTCATTAGCAGTGTTAAGGGTTAAATGCTCTAAAATGAGCTTACTATGTTTAGATTTAAACCCTATTGTTTAGCAGCTATGCGTCTTGTGCCAAGTCGGAACAGCTACAAAGGGAAATAAGGAAGTATGTCTCTGTTGTTGGGTAACAATACTCGTTTCATTCCTTACAGTAACACTAACCTGCATTTGTTCGCTAGAAAATCTTCTATAAACAGATCAACGGTAACATTTTAATTTGTACACCGGTATTGTGGTTAAACTTCAGGTTGTTGCCGCTCAGCTCTCTGTGACCTTCATTGATGTTTGGCAAGTGTGTTTCTTTCCTCATTAGTGACTGATCATTACTGTCATTGATTTTCTCATTTAAATCCTTTAGTCATTAAGGTGGATCCTCTTTCACTCGCTACGGAGTTATTTTTGGCTCTCATTTGAGTTTGAAAGTGTTAGTATTTGGTTTATTATGTGCCTGCTGCTAGTGCTGTAGAAAATGATAATGTTTTACTGTCTCTGGTTGAGTAATTAACAACAACAACAACATAATAACATAAGAAATTACTAATTTTGATTTAATAGAAGTTTGATTTAATTTTTACAAAGTGTCTTTGCTTTTTTTTGTTTGATTTATAAAAATTAGGTGTTTGCCATTGTAAGCAAGCGACACGTTGACTAGCAAATTCACAGGTGATTTTCTCAGTTTTGAGCCACAGAGTGTAATTTGAAGCACAAAACACTCATTTGTGGCTCTGAAAACACCCTTATTACAACCACATGTTGTTACTGAAAGTTCTGAAGAGCATTTAAAGAGCTGTAATTTGTTATTGCATTTCTGCACTTTTTATTTTCAATGCTTTCAATGCAAGGTATAATACAGATATCTGAATGAGTCTACTGTTTGTTTGTTTTTTTTCTTCAGATATAAGCATATAGACTATTTCTATGATAATTTATGATAATTCTATCCTCCTAAGACAGCCCAGGGGTGATGCTGCATCTCTGCAGTATATATCAAGCTAATATCTCACACGCTGCTGCTCCCATCAGCTACATCAAGCATGCAGTTTGGAAGCGGGGTGATGCGGTATGCATTACGACATGCAGGGATATGTGTATCGTGTGCATTTTAGATCATACATGAAGATAAACCAGTGCTCCAACATCTGTCTCCACTCAAAGCAGGATATCTCTTCTTGACACTTCATTACAAAAAGGAAATATCTTCTATCCCAGAATGCACTGCTCATTACAACTCTCGCAGTCTTTAAATTACAGCACGCCTGAGGCCATCGATATTCCATCCAATCCAAATTCTCACATCTACTCCGAGTCACCACATCTTTCGGTTAATCCTAGGTTTCAATTGTCACCTACCCTGGCTTTGCATGAAATACATTCTTTTATTCCCTTGTATGTAACATTGTCTTTTGAGCTCAACCACAGATCATTTTCTCAATGTTCTACCGCTGCAATCTCTGGAGTAACATTTTCCCCCGCTTCATCTTTTCCTATCTATTTCGTTCCTAATTTATACAGGCAGCACTCCATGCATCCCTCCGTTCCCAGTTTGCTCTTGACATTTGTGGAAAACAACTTATGAAAATAATAGCCTAGGGTCCCCCAACAGAGTCTCGTTCTGAAAAACACATTAAAGTGAATGAGAGAGATGTCCTGTTTTTACCCCATGCCCAATCCATTACTGGCAGTCACTGTCATTAGCCATTCATTCCCACTCACCACTCAGAAATAATCAGTACAGGAGGCGCACCGGGGAGTTCATCTTCTCTCCATCAGTGTAAAAATAGCCGGAGCTGTCAGGAGTAGGTCTGCTTTTTCCCTTCACTATCGATAATTCAGGCTCCTAATTACCGAGTGATACATAATTGAGCACTTGATGAAAACCTGTGGATATTCATTTAAACTGTTTCACCTTTAACCTGCTGCGTCTCACAATGACAGCCTTGGAGAGGTTCCGAGTACTAATGAGACTGGGAATGATTGAGAATCAGAGAAGTTATGGTAGATTTATGTAATTCTTCCAAAGATAAAAATGCCAGTCTTCTCAAAAAATTAAACTACATAGTATTATGAATATCACTGCCTAAATCCACATTTTAGGGTCCTTTATAGCATAAAATGAGATTTTTTTAAAGATAAATTAAACCGATATCTTTTAAAATGACACATACCAATTATTTATACATTTTTTTAAATGCTTTTATTCAATTGCATTGACTTGTGTTGCATTCTAAATATATATTTGATCACATTATCCTGTAATGTTTTGCATGTGTGTAAATATGTATATACTTATATAAAATGTGTGTGTATATGTATGTGTTTATATATATATAAACCGTTACATTACCCTAAGTTCACACCGGACGCGACTCAAGCGTAGTTGGACTCTTGAACATTCATTCGCTTAATTTTTCACGTGAAATTCACTTCACAGCAAGAGTTTTCATATAGAATGACAACTAAATGCTGAGAGTCTTTTGGGGACCAGTATTTTCAGGGATCAGTGAGCAGTGGAAGAAAAACTCTCTAGGATAAACAGTAATACATTGAGCGAAGGGAACACCAGCAGTGTCTGGATCAGAGAGTATTGAAGTGAGGTGTCTATTAAAAACGCAGAAAGATCCTGAGCTCCAGATTCGACTGTTTAATCGAGCCTGCAGGGATTAGGGTTGGATTATTCAGGCATTGCAAAGAATTAGCAAATTAGCTAGTGGGTTTAATCCGAGAATAGGACACACACAAAATAAGCACAGAGGGTGGAGTGTAAACCCCATGTAATATTAAAGTTGTAATGGTTCATTAGAAAATTAGCCATTAATGTTACACAAATCTTGACATGCATTGTAATAAGAAATTCCCTTCTTTAGAGAAATATTATGGAATTAAATGTTATTACAGTATATATACATATTTCAAAAGACTGAAATGGCTCTCTTATACCTAAGTTCAGCGTAAATGCAGAGCAGAGGCTTTATGTAGTATATACCACCTTTGCCATTAAAACCACAATAGCAGTGCAGTTACAAATCACCGTACTGAATCTTTGATGTCATATTCTTCGAGGTGACATTGAAATCATTTTCAGAAGCTTTATAAAGACATGAAAGATTTGAAATGCACAGTTGCAAAGGATTACTGCAGAGCGGAGCCTGAAGATTGTGTGTGCGGTAGTAGTATTGTGTCTCACACATTTCAGCGTAAGTGGAAATTTATCCCATCTTTGGAAATGCTATGCAGGGGATTCTGGGATATGTGAATAAACGCCTTCAGAATCACTTTGTTCAACATTCAGCTGTCGCAGATGAACTCAGAGGTTCATTTTCACACGTTTCTTTTGAAGCGTCAATGTTTAGGTATGTTGCAGCTCTATAAGCGTGGCAGCTGTCATGCAGGTGATAAGTTGGGCGCCAGTGAAGGAAGCCTGTCCCTTCAGTGAGTTTTCTATTTCTGGTGGGAGAATTAAGGTAAATCTCATGCCTTTCAGTTTTCATGACTGACTGAGCAGAGAAGTCTTAAAGTGCAACATCTGAAATATTATTTATTAATACAGCAAAGCTGAGTGTGGAATTTGCTTACTGAAGCTATTGGAACATGGCAGCTAAGAATGCAAGCTTGTCCTAGGTTGTCTGATCAAATTGGCGTATGCAATCATAGAGGAGAGAGAGAGCAAAAAGACTGCGTAGATCACCTTATATTTAGTCGGTGTAGTTCAGATAGCAGTAGTTGTGTCACAAGAGGTTCCTTAAAATCATATGCTTTTGGAGCTTTCTATATGCCTTTTAAAACTATATTAATATTTGAAAACAAAAAAGGAATAAGTATTACTATTACTGTAAGAAACATTGTTAAAATTGTAGAAATGGGTCTGAGTGCAGACTTGTGTTGCATAAATAGTGCTTTGTTTTGTACTTTAAGTTTATTAGTTAATACTGATGTAAAGATATAGTGTGGCAGATGAAATGTACTACAATTACATAACAGGAAAAAAATGCTAAACCATCCAATTAAAATTAATATTTGTTTTATTTTCATGCATGCCTCATTGCATATGCCTTTTTTTAATGTAAGAGTGGCCACCCAGTTGTTTTTAGATTGAAAAACAGCTTGTTATGCTGCTTGATATTGTACACTTATCATATCACTTTAATGTACTGTTGTAGTTATGAACATACTTGTTTGTAGCCCAAATAACTTTACAGATTACTGCATTTTGGTATTCTTCTATTTTTTTTATTAAATTATTTTTACCTGTAGAGGTTAGCAAAAGTCTCCCACTTATACAGTAAACGGCTTACTTGTTGTACCATGTTGCAAAATAAGGTGTAGCCTATACACTTTAACCTTAGTGTGTAGCTATTTGACGCTCTGCTGCAAGTAATTGTGATTTTATTTGATTTTTCAGTCATTTATAATAAGAGATGAAGGGCTAGATTGCTGTCCTTGAGGAACATCTCCGTAGACAAACACACACACACAATGCACAATCATACTGTCATAATTACTCTGCTGCTGATTAAAGGCGTGCACTATCTGATTGGTCAAAGTGTTTGACACGAGGACCCTGTAGCATGGAAGTAATTGTGCTTTCTTCAGGCTTAGACTGATAATACTAATGGAAAGAGGGTTCAAGCAAACAATGGTTGATTGACTAATCATCTTCTTTAAAAGTCAGTTTGAAATTTCTGTAACTGTTAGCATACCATTACATAACAATTCAAATCAAGTGCTTCTTTGCTGTATTACAGTCATATTACTACATTTAGAGTTTCAATGCAGTGGTTTGCGCTTATTTTTCTGATGCCTTGCCTTGATTTATGAGTCGAACACTAGTTTCTGCTCTCCCTTCCATTAAAAGTAATTACATGAAGTACCAATTTGCATTCGATATGCATCATTGCAGTCCTATTAGTAGCAAGTTTGTTTACCAAAAGAGAATCTGTTATATCATAATGCTTAAATCTCTGCGTAAATGTCTCATATGTAATTAAAAAGCCATAGGCGATCAATTTAATACTGGATGGCCTCTGTGGTTCATCATAAAAACTGTTTACTGCGTATTTAATTTTAATTTTGTGGTTGAATGTCTCACAAATAACTTTGTATAACTGTCTAGCAATATAATATATGTGTCCGTTTAAAATCAAAAATGCCCTATATAGTGTCTGTGGTAAACCTGTTATTGTTTCTCAATCTTTATGACCACCATTGAGTTTATAAATAATTTTCTGTGTACAACTGACTGGTGGCCCACAGATTATGTTTTGTATTTGCATAGCATGTGGGTATTTAATGCCCTTTGGAAAATGTTAGAGTTGAATCTACCACATTATGACTGAAATATCACTTAAAGGTTTATTGCTCTTTTATTCTGTGACTTTTCTAGCAGTTGTGTTGAAATCGCTTCTCTTTAATGTTCCGTGCAAAAGAACATATCACCTTAGTAGCTTGTTTTCTTTTGAAATGCAGAGAGCAAGAATGGAAAAGTAGGGAGAGGCGGGGAGAGGGAGCAATAAATTAAGGAAGAGACGGCATTTAGGCCTTTCCTTTTTCTGATGCTCCACTTCCTCTCTGACTGCCTGGCACTCCCTGATAAGCTCCAGCATTCCCTCACCAGGCAATTCCACTGTTCCCAGATCACCTCGATAATGCCAGCAAATAAATAAATACATTCGCTGTCCTGTGAGTAATACAGAAATCACTCCAGTCACTAAACCTGAGATGCACAAACATCTTTAAAGTCCAGCAAGGAGAAAATGCTGTCAGTCTGAACGATTGCAGTTATAAAAGCTGACTTTCGCAGTTGTGGTGTGTAAGTTTTATCTCGGTTTTATTTTATTTTCAGTAAGTCGATCTGCA
This sequence comes from Enteromius viviparus, assembly GCA_032353835.1. Lineage (NCBI taxonomy): Eukaryota > Metazoa > Chordata > Actinopteri > Cypriniformes > Cyprinidae > Enteromius > Enteromius viviparus. The sequence continues at coordinate 6,545 of JAUCNO010001532.1, read as the reverse complement.
GTTGAAGCGATTTTTCAGAGCTGCTGTACAGAATAAGATTCTCATCGTGATGGACGAAGTCACAGCAGATTATCACGGCCACTGTTTTGAAGGTCTGCAATCTAATCTCCATAGTTTAAAGGGAAATGTGACTCTGTTACCCAGGCCTCCACCCATCCTTCCCGAAAACGGACCCCTGTTGGAAAGCAAGGCTTGAAAAGGAGCGCTTTGTTTGGATTCAGTAGCCAGTGCTATTGTTTATTGTCCCGCAGGATTCGCTGCAACAGAGCGTCGTTTTGCAGATGCATTTTGCTGGTAAAGTGTTAGCAAAACTGTATTTTTGGCAGTGTAATGTTTTTCAATTGCAGCATGATAGATCATTCGTTTATCTAAGTAACAACAGTGAAGCTTTCGCTCTTTAAAATGGCATAAAGATCAACTCTGATCCTCTTAACCCAACTGGCCTACCTGCTTGGGATAGGAATTATTGCTTGATTCAGTTTGCTAAATTGTTTTTGTCATTTGATGGCCCATTGCATTGCTGTATGTGTGTGTGTGTGTGGAGCTGCTCAAGACAGCTTTGAGCTGTGAGAAGATTAAAGGGAAGAGACGAGGCTTAGACACTGCCAGAGAAGACAAGCCCAATCTCAGAAAGTGCAACAGGAGGGTGTGGAGGGGAAGGAGGTGGTAGGATGTCCATAGACTTATCTCACCTCTAGTTAATCATCTTAAACAAAACACCTTTCAAAGGTACATGCAGTTTCTATTTTGCATTAGATGACTCGCTCTCATCTCTTAGCAGTAAGAGAGTCTTTTTAGGGGCATAAAGATTCCAGACATATGGAGTTTGAAAACCGATGGCGGTGCTCTCAGAGCAGAAATCGACTTCATATTCTGTATGAAGGCTTGGTCCTTAAAAACCTACTCGGAAATGTGCAATAGATGCATGTAACATTAATAGTTCACCCAAAAATAAAATTTCTGTCATTAATTGCACATTTTTATGTTGTTCCAAACCTGTAAAACCTTCGTTCTTCTTCGGAACAAAAATTAAGATATTTTGGATGAAATTCAACATCTTTCTTACCCTCCTTAGACAGCAAGGGTCCTACCATGTGATGTCACACGGACCATTTTATAAATGTTCTCACGATGTTTCTGTGCCTTGATCATGGTATGACCCTTGCTGTATATGCAGGTTCAGAAAGCTCTCAGATTTCATCAAAAATATCTTAATTTGTGTTCTGAAAATGAAATAATTAATGACAACATTTATACCTTTTAAGCCTAATTAAATGCCATATTTGCATTTGTAATGACTTAAAACCATTTAAAATGTATTATTATTTTTATTTAAAAAAATTCCATTGTTTTCCATATATATATACTTTTTTTTTAAATAAAATTTTAGTGCATAAGATGTGCGCACATTTCTGAAATTAATACTTTCTTTTACTCAGTGTATTTAAAATATTGTGTTTTTAGTAATGTTTTTCTATTTGATAATTTGGTAAATTCTAAACTGACACTTCTGTTTATCAGTTAAGCAGCCTTATTTTTGTTGGATGGAATAATGTCAAAATAGCCAAATATATTTTGATCATTTGACCCGCCTATCTCTCCTTCTCAGTCATACAGGATTTCATACACGTCACACAGACTATTCCATAAAAGTGTGTGAAATGTGAATAAGGGGATTTTATTTAAGTCACTTATGTTTGACTGCTGTGAACTGACTTTATTTTTTTTGCCTTTTGTATTTGAGAGGCCTTTGTTGATCTGTGGGCATTATTGCGCTTTGTTTAGGGAATACAGTCATAATGTGGGCACTGGGCAGCAGAGGAATGTTTATATTCCCACACATTTGCTATTCTTGTAGATAAATAGCAAGCTGGTGGCTGAAGCAAATGTCACTGATGACAGAAGAGGCTATTTATTTATGCATAAATGTATTAGATAATATATATTTTTATTTGATTTTATACAGATCTTTTATTTTATGTGGGGGGGGGTTTATGAGAGAGATTTCTAAATCAGACAGATCATTTACCCTGAGCAGTCAGCAGTAAGCCTTATGGCTTATCTTGCCATCTTCTTAATTCACACATTGAGTAATTAGTTTATTTGTCACACCTTAGTCTGAGAAGCTTTAGATTCTCTTATCTCTGTCATTTTGAGAAACAACCATAGTAGGAGACAGATAATCATGCTGATGAGCATTGATCATTTTCATTTTATTTTCCGTTTATTTGAACTATATTGGCATAACCTCAACAGGAACATATTTGCAAATACATAACGCACATTTTCAGGAAAATGTGCATTCATTTCTGGGTATTTTTCAAAATCTACTTCCATCTCATTGTGGAAAAACACTTGTGTTTAATATTAACTCTGGAAATTGAAGGAAACGCTCATAAACTCTTAAATAAGGGTCAAATTCAATATCCGAGGCAGGTCGGGGCTTATTGTCGGTCCAGTGAACAAACACGCAATCTCTTGCAGGTACCCCAAATGAGAATTGCTAAAGGACTTGCTCTGTGGCGGTGTAAAGGAGATGACATGCTAAGGTGCATGCTTAAGGCTTGTCCTTCTGCATTTCTGTGCCTTCAGAAGTGTGTACTACATAGGTTGACTCTCTTAGCACTCATTCTTAACAGGAGGCAGATAAATGCTTAGATGGTCCTGGTGGACCGCTGTGTCTGCCCATTTCTCATTTTGAACTCATGGCTGCTCAAGGTCAGACTGTGCACTCAAGTGCAAATAACTTTTCTATGAAAGCCTTAGAATAGACAGCCCTTGACGAAAATCACACTGAGATGAAACCAGCCAGCTTTTTGATGTGTTTGCCTGATGAATTTAGCAAGGATTTTTTTTCTTCCCGTTTTAAATACTTATATATGTCTGTACATATGTTAATGTTTATTTATTTTAAAAGTTTTATTTATTATCTTTTTAAAATACATTATATTGTTCATATTGCTTTTGCCATTTTTTATTTATATTTTAAATGTTTATTTATATTTTTATGTTTTGAATTATATTATTTTTTAAATGATAATAATAATAATAATAATTATTATTATTATTATTATTATTATTTACTTTTGAATATACCTTTTATTTTTTACAATTCATATTTTTTATCATTATTTTATATACTGAAAGTAGTTATTATATATAAATTATAAACATTCTTGAAGTCAGTTATTTAAAGATCTGGATTTGTTACATTGGCGTTGGGGCCACAGATTTCAGTCAATGTCAGGAATTATTTTTTGAAAGACTTTGAAGTCAGGGCTGGATTTGGTTTTTGCTTTGAATTTGCTTTTATGAGATCAACGCTGGCTGAGTGTCATATTCAAAACCTGCTGGGTAACTCCTGGTGAGTAAAACCTCCTGATTGAGAGGCATATTTATCTCCATAACAGCTCCCCTTGAGCCCATGGCCTGGATCAAATTTCTGCAGCAACATTAGTAAAAGGATTATATCACAGGTAACATCTCTGTGTCATAATGCAGTCACATGAACTGGTAAAAACACCACAAATATGATCCTAGATCAGCAAGCCTCTAATGAGATTTGTTACGCATTATGAATATCAAGCCCATAGCAGTGGTTAAGCTCTATCTGGGTCGTGGGTGTCTAGATCATGATTAACCCATGAGCACCTAGATGGCATATATTACATTCAGAGTTGGACCACCTGTCAGTGAAATGAAGATGACATCACTGCTGTTACTCCTCTATGGCATCAGCTATGAACTAAAGCCTGCTTTTATGAGATCGGGTACAGTAATGGAAAAAAAAAAACCTTATATAGAAGTGTGAAATTTGACTTCCTGCTGTTTTAAATTGAGCCACTCATTTTAGTTGTTACATTTAAAGGAATATCATTGTTTGTGGTCATGCTATATATAGGCATTCAGTTGAAAACCCAGTATATCAGTTTGTGTAAAGTAAATGGACTGTTTTTTTGGGAATAAACACAAATTACTGTTTTTTTTTTTCTTGTGATCCCAATTATTGTGATTTGTATATTATATATAATCCATAGACCGCAATACAACTGGATCTGGGATTACTTTAGTTGTATTGCTGTCTATGGAGGGACAGTATTTGTGTTCCAAAGATGAACAAAGGTCTTATGGGTTTGGAACGACACAAGAGTGAGTAATTAATGACAGAATTTTCATTTTTGGGTGAACTAATCCTTAATTGTAATTTATTTTTCTAAATGATTGCATATTTTGGCATACTTTGTTTGTTGCTGTTTTGATTGTTTGCCCCTTGGCAATCATCTAAATTAATTAATTTATTTATCAGTTATTAAGCATAACATGAAAACTTAGTATTAACTTATTGCTGTTAATTATGGATAATTGGATATCATTAATGACAGTATTATATGTATGTACATTAAAGTATATATGTGTGTGTGTATAATATAGTAACAGATTGGCAACAGATAGTAAACAGATTCAACTAGTTGTTTTTAATTTAAGTTATTTTGAATTGTTAAAAATTGAGTTAGATGTTTTTGAACTCTTCTTACATACACATACATACATACATACACACACACACACACACACACACACACACATATATATATATATATAAACCAGACATATTTAGTAATCCATAAATATTATGTAAAAGAAAAATTTAATTTTCTTTGTGATAAACAATAACAGTGTTATCTCTTGTGTTTTGTTTTTTGCTGGAACTTGCGTGAGGTTTATCTGTGGCTGAAATTGTTCCCTGCAGGAGATTTGTCAAGGGTGGTGACGCTCTATAAATTGGTATTTTTCCATAAACCGGTCATCACTGTTCTCTCAGGGACTGTGTTTTCATAACTATTTCATCTGAAAACAAGGAGTTTTGCCCTATTCTCATTGGCCGTTTTCCTCTATATTCAAACGGCCACCAGCATTCACGCTGGGAATATGCTGTTATAGACACAGCTTGAGAGTTTGATCAAAGGTGCGACCTCAGCAGAAGGAAACGTGACCGACCCCAGGATGTGCGTGCGTGTGCGTCGAGACATGCCACAGGATCCACATCCTCTCCGGTTTTGTTTGTTTCTGTTGATCTTTGGGTTAATCAGAGCTCCTTAGAATCTAAAAAGCAAAACAAAGATGATTAATTACGGGCAAACACAACATCACGACCTACTGTTTTTGCTCGTGCCCATTCCTTTGGCCTTCCAGCTTCCCCTATCATGAGCTTTACTCATCAGTTGTGACCTTGTGTGTTTTTAAGACTAAGGACTGGAGTAGCAGATCAGGGCTGTGTGCATTTTTGTGACGCCGTTGCTAAACTGAACTGACACTGTGTGGGAATGTTAAGTCTTCTGAGAGTGTAATGTAATCCATCCCCTATGGTACTCGGCCTTTCTGATGGTGTTGCTAATTTTATTGCAAACATGTTTGGCTCGAAACAGACATTTTCCACTGCAAAGTACTAAAACATTTCTAAAATTGCTCTGTTGCTACTATGTTTTCATCTTCATAATGATAAATCACAGAAAGGGCAGCATAAAGAAAACTGTCTGTTTTTCTTTCGGGTGGTATTCAGGCTAAAAGATTCTTTATTCAGCTCAACAAACATTTGTTTTATCGGTTCTCACGTCAATTTAAGATTAATGCCTCACTCAGTCTATACCAGAGAAGCTTTATCTGCTTGCTGTGGTCAAGCGACTGACTCATTTCAACGTGGTTCTTGTATACAAGTCTTAATCGAAAAGTCCATACTGCTGCTCAAACTCAGTGTGATAAACCACATCCATCCTAGACTAAGCCGTATCTCTTTCCTGATACACTAGCTCTGCAGAGCTTAAAGATAAGGCTTTGGTCTCATTGATTTATCTGCACTGTTTTCCAAAAGATTTAGAGGGCCGGAGCTCTATGGTAATTATGTTGTCTTCATAGATGGGTAATTTTTGGACATTTATCCTCAGCATGTGGCTTAATTATAAAATGCTGAATTTTTCTTAATTTTACTTAGGCTAGATGAGCGTAGTTTGGCATACTTTGCAGTTGTATTTCAGGGTATCTACACACAAGAATTGCGTCATGACATGAAAATTATTAATATAGCTTATTGCTATCAATTATGGATTATTGGTTTGAATAAATTACTATAATATTAGGGCTGGGACTCGATAAAAAAAAAAAAAAAATAATTTAATTAATTACAGGCTTTGTAATTAATTAATCGAAATTAATCGCATTTTAATCGCTTATAAATATTTGATCTGAGAACAGTGAGAAGTAAGTTTTTTTTCATATGGATTTTCAGTTTACCATTAAATAATGACTGAATACATAAGCTTAAGCAACAAAATATTGTTTATTTTTGTTCAACCAAGTCCAACAGACTAATATTGTGCCGTGCGTAATTTCACATTGAGCCGTATATACTACACACAGCTGTTGTTTACTGACGAGCTGCGCAGAACATGTTTATTATCAGCGTGGATTTGAGCAGCTCGTCAGTGAACAACGGCTGTGTGTAGTATATACGGCTCAATGTGAAATCACGCACCTGATGGCATTTACCG
>JAUCNO010001531.1:32803-62512 GCA_032353835.1 Enteromius viviparus | reverse complement strand
ATGGAATGAGTCCGGGCATGTACACAGAGACAAACACACACAGAGTTCGTGGGGTGCTGGAGTGCCCTCTTGTGGCCCCTCTTGTGGCTCCAGCTGATCATCACACTAATCTTGGTTTATGGAACAGGCCCCTGGATTCTCTCGGCCTGATCACCTCATTACCAGAGTCACATTTGATTAAATTGATTATTTCAGATTCTGGGAATCTGAGAGTGAGGTCACAGAATAACTTTAATAGTCAGAGTAAAAACTCAATCATTTTATTTCATATAGAGTTCTAAAATGGTTTCTTAACTGACATAGATTAACACAAAGCAAACAAAGTAAAATGAAGCAAAAACATTTAAGTATGCATTCACATAACAAAACATGATTATGTTCAATTTACTGTTGTTTTTGCCCTTCTCCAGGTTTACCCTCTATAAGTTATATAGAGTCCAGATGTGTGTCTCCTTTACAAATATTATGATCAATGTGAATATTACTGTATGTATCTGTCATCTCTATCTGTCAGTCTTGCCAGTCTGTCTTAAAGACAAGGTTTTGTCAAGCCAGTAAGGATGTTTTCCATCACATTTTTAGTTTATTTCTGACATTATTTCAGACAGCTCTTTTTAAATCTGCATGCAATTTAAGAGTTGATCTATTCTTTCAAACTATAGCATGCCCATTATGACCTTTAATGGTTGTGCATACTAAGGTTGTTTCTCTGAAGATGAGATGAGAGAAATAATCTGTTGCTTTGCATTCCAACAGCAACATGTAATTTTCATCTGGATCATCAGAACCGTCAGTCATCTGATTGTCAGACCTCTGATTGTCAGACCTCTGAAGAGGGGAATATCAACCTCTTCTTCTGATAACGCAAGTGTGCATGCATGCATTCGTCTTCATCCTTTCATATTACTGCCTTTTTAATGAAGCCTTCAGCCAAATGTAATGCAACATAACACACAGCATATAACATATATGACTTTTATTTTCTATGCAGGTAAGTGAGAGACTGCTCCAAACACTCTAGTCTGAGTATATTGATCTGAATCAGTGTGCTCAACTAAGCCCTGATGTTTACCAAATCCTCTCAACCTGCAACCACTAAATCAATGTGGATGTGAGGCCATTATTTCCATAATCTCTTTTTTTTTCATAGATTATGGCATTTTTCTAACCTTAAGTTAAAGTTCAAGGATCTCAGTAGGCAAATAAAGGCTGTCCGTAAGTAAATTAAAAAATACCATTACTACCAATTAATTACCTATTAATTTAAATTTAGTAAATTAATAAAACAAATCTCAATTATGTGATTTAAAGAGGATAAAATGCATAAGAGGTGCAATAGGATATAGGATGTAAGATAAATGGATACATTCACATTTGTTTTAGCTTCTCATTATTTAAAATTATCTGCTTATGAAGCTCTACTCAAAACATTTTAGTCATTTTCTAATAATCCAAATTTGGATGCAGATGTGAAATATAAGTTAATGAGGAGGAAATGGAGAGAAAGGTTTGTTTTTGTTGGTTCTGGGATCATTTTTGGCTGAACAAGGAGAAAGATCAAAGGTTGTGTGAATTTGTGCTAAGTCTATCTAAAATAGGAAATACAGCAAAATGACCAGTGCTTGTGTAAGTAACACTGCATCTGTGACCTGCATCCCTTGAGGATTGTGCAGAAATATGTATCCTTACATAATGTGCTGCCTATTATATCTGCCATTTCTTTAGCAGTTGGATGAACATGAAATTTCTGTTACCATCAAATTCCCTTTTCTCTGACAAACTATTGATACTTTGCGCTCTTATTTTGAGACCAAACTTTTATGTTTTTTCTGTATTGCCAATTTCAGTGTCACATTTGGCATACAAAACAAAAGACTCATCATGGTTAAAAGTAAAGAATCTTTTTTTACAGCCTCTGATTTAATTTAAACCACTTGCTTCAAATAGAATTCAGGCCTGAATCTGGGCAGGGAATTTCCAGTGTTTTGAAGAAAAAAGACGCTTGCTGGTGTTAAGTATTTTGTTGTGCTGGATTAGATGAGTTTCAATTGTTGGAGTTTTGGTGGTCATATGAGTGAAGCTTGTGTTTATTTTAATTCAATAGCGTGAAAAGAGTTGGAATTTATATACAATAAAACAAAATAGAACAATTAAATGTCCCTTACAATAAAAAAATAAACAAAATTTTTGCCAAACCATTATAGGAAATGTAATAATTCTAATAAAATTATGATAAATACGGACACCGTAAATTATTTATTGCCGTCTGTCCGTATGATTTATATTGCATGATTGACATGTCTATTCCATGGGGGCGGGGCTTTACTGACTAGTAAATTTCTAAGCTGCTACTTACCTTGACCAGTCACTTTTTATGAAAATAAACTGAGCACTAGCCTACTGTTCTACTACACTACTAGGTAGCCCAATGTTTATAGTTTTTCCTAGTTTGTCTCAACAGTACTCTGAAGGAGCGTGCTGAGAAACAATCATCATCATCATCATCATCATAGGAGAAAGACAGAACAGACAGCCCCTCAACTCCATCAACAGAAGCGTTCAATAACAGAAGGAAACCACCGCGGCGCACTGTGTGATTTACAATCGTGGGTTATGGAAAAGTTATAAGTCCAATTTTAGGATTTCGGCACGAGAGAAAAGTGCGCAAATCAATCGGGATGGTTGAAGGGTCATAGCAAGGTAAGCGTTTGTTTTTCGGGGAACATTAGTGAACGCTTTCCATGCATTATTTTCTGCGTTGCTTGCACATGTTGCGTCTGATTGTCTGCTTTAGCTTTGAGAAGTCGACCATAAACGACATTTTTTTTAACAATAGTGATAGTGTGATTTATTTTGTACTTTATTTTATCATTGCTTTATGTCTATATTTTATTATTGCTTGGATTGCATTGGCTTTCTTTATGTTTTTAAATAAATTGGTAGTCTAAATAGTTCATATTTATTACTGAAAGGAGAACTACAAAACTGATTAGAGGACATACAGTATGCATACAGATGGTCATATACATAATTCCCTGCAAAACAGAAAACAATAGGAGCCCAATAGAAAACATCACAGAAATTCTAATGGTTTCCATTAAAATGCAATTATGAAATATAAAATTTTCTAGTAAAACCATAAAAAATGCATTTTTTTGTGGTGTTTTGGCCATTTTTCCAAAACGATTTAACGTCCCACCAATAGAATCCATCACATACCAGTAGACGCCATTATACTTCCCATTAAAATTAATAAAATTCCCATTATAAACATTAAATCTATTACATTTTCTGTTGCAAGGTTCCTTTTTTTTGGACAGATAGTCTACAGGGTTAGACAGCGTTTAGTTATGACAAACTATTGGTTTGCTGGTTGGTTTGTAGGTTCTACATGAAGATAAGTTTAAAGTGATCACGCATGCCAGAAGTAGGTGTACAAACATCCGTTGATGTTGCATAAAGTGCAAATATTAATTACTCAGAAATTAATCATATTTAATGCAACACAGAAATGTCCTTCCATGTTTTTAATTTATTGTGATTACATTTATTCTAACAATTTTAATTAAAGGATGAAATTAAAGAATTTAATGAAACATGTAACGAATGAACATTCCCCGTTAATGGTATCTCAAAAATGTCCTATCTCAGCTTTGGCAAACACCTTACACATTTGACTTGTTCTGTAAGACAAAACATTACTTCAGACAGATGTGGACTTCTGTAGCAACCCACTGTGATTCCTTCAACGAAAGAGCAGTTATTTTTCACTGCTTTTATAGCAAGTCACATTTCTCTTGTTAGTTTGTCACTGCTTTTATGAATGGAACTCTAAAACATGTCATGTGACCACTTTGAAATTATTATCTTTTATAACTTTATTACTTTATTATTTCAGAAGCATATTTGGGGGTGGGGATTGACTGTTTAGTAACCTCACACGTTTTAAGGTTTGCAGCTGCAGGGGCTTTAACTACCAGATGGATACAGCATCACCTCTGATCTCCTGGGAGATGATTGCAAAAGCTGTGTGTCACTAGAGAGTGTAGGGAATGCTCATTAAATTAAGCAGGAAGATTGATGATAGGAAATTCAGTACCATGTCTGTTTGACCTTGTATCAGTTGGATTTAAATAAATGATTGTCTTCAGTTATGTAAAGGTTTGTTTTAAGGAGACTGACAAGTGCTCTTTTTCCACTCTGGGAAAAAAACAGTCTATGCAGTAGCTATATCGCAGGCAAGTACCTGATTTACAAAATATGTGACCTGGCTACGAAATCAAATGTAATATTACTGCAGTGGGAAATAGTTAATGTGAAGTATGTGTATTGCACAAGTAATCTGTCTGCTATTCTCCTGAAAATGCCTGGCGGGAAGGAGAAGACACACTGCCATCTCTACAAAAACACAAATCCTGATGTAGCAGTTTTTCAGCAAGTTTCTTAGATATTCTTTACTTTAAAAAAATAATTAATTAAAAAATACTAATGTTAAATCGTTAAATTGTCACAACTGCCCTTAAGCTGCCAGACACTCAGAGTAAATAAATATTAACGTGAATAAGCTAATAGATACATTTACCCGTTCACTGCAGTCACTCACTTACTCTTGATCAAATCTAGATGGCAGTGGTTTTAGCTGGTTTTGCGTGAGGACCCAGATTTCTGAAGTATTACTTTCCTGTTCTGTAATAAAATTCATTTTGATCATTATATTCATGATGTTTTATAATTACCATTGAAACTGGCAAGTGAAAAAAACCCTGCTGTTACAGTAATTTACTGTGACTGACACTGTTAATGTATGCATAGGACAGATGGATGTAGGTGCAATAATCACACACAATAGTAAATCTTATTTATTCCAGAACTATGTATACTTAAATATCTTGAAACATTGACCAAATGGAAAGAGAAGTTGTTAATGATGATCATTTGAACAAGCATCAGTTACAGTATTGCCAGTATGTATGTAAGAGGGAGACTTGTCCGATATATTGCTTATCATTACAGAACCTGTCATTAACCGCTGAAAATAGCTCTACTTACTGCTGAGAAATTACACTTTCTTTTTCCTATGCCATCATTCAGCACTGTCTCAAATGCATCTGGTTTGTGAGGAGCAGTTATTTATGCTGTATCTAGGCTCTTTTGTCTTCGGTTCTTTTTTTTTTTTCTTTACACACAAACATATTTCATAAGAATGTGCAATGACTTAATATATATTGATAATGGATATGTAGGGTATCTTCCTGTACATTTTAGAGCTTATCTGGAGCATTGGCAGGTTTTTTAATCATAAATCTGTTGGATATGGATATGGTTGATATGTTGTAGTGTTTAATTTGTAATTTTTGTTTCGCTCTGTAGGAAAGTAATCACACTCCTCACTAAGGCCCTAATGGAGAATGAGACCATCTCTTCGGGCTACGTCCCACATTATCTTCTTCGAGGAGATCCCTTTGCTTCCAAACTGTCCAGGGAGGCAGACATAGTGGCGGCGTTCTACATCCTTATCATCGGTAAGTGTACAAGATGGTTGTTTATGTGAGAGTTCTTTATCAACAGCATGTGAACTGTGATGAATGGGTTAAGAAATACTAATTTAATAATATTGATATTAGATTTGGGATACAACAGAATGTCTGTAGTTTCAGTGGGTATGATTAGACATACTGTATTTACGGTTGATTTTAAGAAGGTCGTAAAACGTCTATAATATGTTGTAGAGAAATTTCTATGTTGTTTTTAGTTACCAACTATGACATGATAAAAGCATCTGATATGTACTTACTGACTTTCAGTGACGTCTGAGAATCAGGTTTTGCAATCAGATTTATTTATACTTAATCTTGCCTGAACTTATAACAGCCTTTCATAAGGACCACTTACTTTTTAACGTCATGTTATTTGGTAAGGCCTACATGCTAATGAACAGTCTTGGGAGTAGAAACATTGACTTTATAATCTTTTAAACAGTGAGTCCAAACCCTGATGTCTGATTATGAATAAAGCCCATCCAAGGACTGTAACATAACTGAATATGGATTGTTGAATATGTTTATAATAAATATTTGCATCAATGCCATGTTTACTGTCAAAAGAGAAAAAGGTTCTGCATGTTTTATTTATGAATTAATGGATTTCATTTGACCATTCATTAAAAAAAACTATTATTTTGTCATTTTAATAAGAACCTTTGAACAACAACAAAAAAAACTTTTTGTTGAATTATCATCACTGCCTATTGGTCCAGTGTCAAATAATGAAAGGCTATTCACGGCTAGCATCCATATTTTTTTTGTTGATCTTATGCATTTTAAAATGTCTCTTGGAAATTCCATATCAGCTTGTCTGTCTTGTTTGTGGTTTATGGCATGCAGTTGAGACAAAATAAGGCATTTTTAAAGAGAGTTTAGACATTTAGTTAACTGAACAAAGGAAGCATTGTTGTATGCTTTTCAGGAAAATTTGTGTGGTATAAAATAATATTAATAATAATAACGAAACAAAACAGTTAATGAAAAGGGCAACATGTTCTTTTTGAGCTTTTGAGAGAAATTTACAGTTACTAAGACAGAGCCATAATCTTTCATCGAAGAGCTATCTTGCTTTCAATGTACTTCTCCTTTGACCTGAAAGGTGTGTGTTTCAGTGAAAAGACTGAATCAATAGTTCTTCCTCATTGTATTTCACAGTATGTTCTCCTCTGTTTGTATCAAGGAAAGATGTTGCAGTAGACATGTACTCTCAGTGAAATACAAATGAATAAATGTGAGTAATGAACAGAGTTCAATTCAGTTTGGTTCACATTAGGAAGCTAACTTTTGGATAACACAGTTTTCATTTATAGATGGACTGCCCCTTTAAGCGAACAAACTGTAAGAACAGTGTATCTTAGTAATGCTAATGTGCGTGATCCATGCACATTGGTTCATGATCATATGAGAACAGAAGACTACCGGAAAGTGAAAGAGTTCATTGAACATAAAATGAACTCTCTGAAGTGGTGCATCAGTCAGCTGACAAAGAAGGACAAGATGTGAAATTATGTGGTGCTCACAGTGTTCTCTGCGTTGAAATGAGTCTCGGACATTATGGATTGAACATAACATAATTTTGTGGCAGTTTCAAAACCCTGTTCAGATAAATATGAATATATAATCAAAAAGAGAAAATAGACAAATAACAAGAATAGACACATTGTGCTGCTTGAATCATCATGTGCACTATTTAAAAAGGATAATGGTTTTAATTATTGTGTGTGTGGTTCCATATTTCTGAGAAAACATTGCAGTTTTACAGTTTTTTGTTTACAGGTATCTTGTCAGCCACTGGAAACGGTTATGTCATATACACAACCACCAAACGGAAGAGCAAGTTAAAGCCCCCAGAATTCATGACGCTGAATCTAGCTGTGTTTGACTTTGGCATATCAGGTGAGATTGTGAGATCGAATGTTTATGCTGAAATACTGTTTTTATCCATATGATGTGGTTTTCAAGAATGAGTTCGTTCTTATTTATAAGGTGGAAACACAAGAAAAAGTATTTTAAAAGGACCTGAAAGGATCTCTTTGTTGTTTAAAGGATTTTCTATCTTTGTTTGTGATTTGAAAAGCTTTCAGTGTATAGTTCGTATAGCTTGGACGTCGAGTTGAAAGTGTGGCAGTAAATTAGCCAAGGTTGTTTGTCACTGTCCTTCAGATCGACGTGTTTTCGTATGCTGCACTTGTATAGATCATACACAAAAGTGAACAAAAGGTCAAGTGCCTGCCATGTTTGACTCCTGAAAGACTCTTCTTTCCCTCAACTTACTCTGGTCACATTATTTTTCTCACTTTAATGTTCAGTCACTAACACTGTAGAGTTAATTTTTTGTCAAAAAATCTACTATAGATGTTTATTCTATATTCTGTAAGTAATTTTTTTGAATAAGTGCTTGTAAAGCATTAAATAACGTGGATATAATTTTGGCCTTGGCCTTACTAGTTCTGACTCTAAACAGCTTTTACAGAAGAGTGTTCTGTAAGAGTACAGAGGTATTTTATTGGGGTTCTTCCCCCGGTAAAAAAGAACCACTAACAGCAATGAGCCAGCCTTCGTTCATGACAACAACAATTTTTACAACAATTATCTTTCAAATAATTTGCAGGCATACTTGTACTCTAGCCCCACCTAGTGCATGCTTAGTCACCTCAGATGAGCAATGATGACTAATAATAAAATCAGCTTTTTTTTTTTTTGATAATCTGTATACTCTTATCATCCTTAAAGCTGTATTCCTAACGTGATTGGTTATGATCCAAAATCAATGATTGGAACAAGTATGTGACCAATTGATGTTCAAAATGACGCTAGCCCGATTCACAACCGTAAGCTTATAATAATGTTTTTTTTTATAAGAGTGGTTCAGGGTGTTTGAGTCATTATGTCATGTCTGTATACATGTCTGCTTAGTCACGGCTAGTGATGGATGCTGAAAGTAGCTAGAATAGTTAAACTTATTATTTTGGGTTGAATCGAGTTTTTAAAGGTGCATGATGGTAATGACTAATTTTACATTATATTCCAGTTTTAAAAGTGCATCTGATTACAGATCCGTGGGATTACGCTGTACTTCGAAGATAAGTATTTTAAAAGATAAGTTCTAAATTAAACAAAGAGGTTAAAGAAACGTTTCTTTAGATGACATTCAAATGCAATGACAAGTAGAGATTAGACTGAACAGAAATTGAAAATTAATGCTAATGCATGCACATAAATGTCGCGTCAAAAGTCATGGAGTGCTGTTAATAATAATTTGCATGGTTTGCCGTGATCTGAGCTAGCTGCGTTAGATTTAATTATTATTAGTAGCATTATTAATTGTAAACTTTTTTTTTCAGTTGGTCAGAACAAAACCAGCAGACATGGTACTTTTTCACATGACATTTACCGGTGATACTTCTATTTGTAATTCTGAAGTACAGAGAATGCTGCATTGTCTGCCTGCTTCTGGCCAGTTGACAGTCCTACCCCAAAATTACGGCACTGCTTTAATCAGGATTGCTTTTTTTTTAGTTCAATGTGTATTATTTTTAATTCAATATTTCTTAACTATAATCACTTTTTGTGTATTAAGACTGTTGAAAAATGAGAATCGGAATCAAATTGATTTGGCTCCTTCCAAAATGCCACTGGAGGAGACTGCCTTTCAAACTTGTTGCCTATTAGCAGCATGGCAACACTGTATTTGAGAATAATGAGGCTACTGTTTCCCAGGAGTCACGCACATGGCAGACTGCTTTAGTGCGTCATATTCACGCAGACTGGGGGTCATAGTATGCTTTCCACCTCTGGCTGCTCTTCTCCTGTGTTTGTCTATAGATCCATTACATACACTGTAGGCTCACAGAGAGTCTGAATCTGTCAATATCTAATATATATATTTATGATACAGACAGTTATTAAATTATTTAAAAAGGAATTCAATCTTTTTTTTGCTTTAATTAAGATGTTTCTTTCCTTACATTTTACAAAGTAAACACACAGTTTCAAACATCACAACCCATATTTTGCATTTCATTGACTTTTGTGTTAGGGACATGAATGAGATCTCATTTTATTTGGTTTATGCTATGTAAACATGAATGCTTATTGAATGTTGGTCTTCACTGTTTCCAGTGTGTTCTCTGTAAAACAAAGAATTCTTTTGTCAGTGATACTGGGTTAAATATTTTGTACGACTTGCTTGACATCAAGTTCTTTTTTGTTGTGTGTTTTGTCAGTCAGCGGAAAGCCATTCTTCATAGTGTCTAGTTTTGCCCATCGCTGGCTGTTTGGCTGGCAGGGCTGTCGCTACTACGGCTGGGCCGGCTTTTTCTTCGGATGTGGAAGTCTCATTACGATGACAATTGTCAGCTTAGACCGCTACTTGAAAATCTGCCATTTAAGATATGGTAATTCAAATTTGCCTGTTTGTCTATTTGCTGTTTTAACAATGATTTCTATCTATCCCTCTATCTACAATATTTATCTTTATCATTCTGTTTATAGTGTTTTGTCTAATTTGTATCTGCTCTGATCTCTCTCATTTCCATCTTGTCTGTCTATCCGTTATTCTATATTTCTACTAGCTATCTGTCTGTCTGTCATTTTACTGACCCGAATTTACTCTGCCATCAGGTACGTGGTTCAAACGGCATCATGCCTTTCTCTCTGTGGTTTTTACATGGATCTACGCTGCCTTCTGGGCCACCATGCCTGTGGTGGGATGGGGCAACTACGCACCTGAGCCGTTTGGCACCTCTTGCACGCTGGACTGGTGGCTGGCCCAGGCCTCGGTGTCTGGAAAGAGCTTTGTTATGTGCATGCTCTTCTTCTGTCTCATCTTCCCCACCAGCATCATCGTGTTCTCCTATGTCATGATCATCTTGAAGGTGAAATCCTCAGCCAAAGAAGTGTCTCATTTTGACACACGGAATAAGAACAACCACAGCGTGGAGATGAAGTTGACTAAGGTCTGTAGGTTTTATTTTTCAGAAATGCTTTGCGAAAATGCAGTGTCATTTTCATGTGTTTCTATTTGCATCCTCCAGGTGGCGATGTTGATCTGCGCAGGGTTTTTAATAGCTTGGATTCCTTATGCTGTGGTGTCAGTGATGTCTGCTTTTGGAGAGCCTGACACAGTTCCTATCGCGGTCTCTGTTGTGCCAACTTTGCTTGCCAAATCCTCTGCTATGTACAATCCAATCATATATCAAGTCATTGACTGTAGGAATTCTGCAAAAAAATCCTGCTTTCAAGCTTGGAGTAAAAAGAAACAATACAAGACTTCAAGGTATGTGCAACGTTCAAATTCTAAAGAAATAAAGGTTGGCTTTTGATTTTCCTTATCCACCTTTTTCCCGAACGCAGAAAGTAAGCCCATGGGTGAGGCTTCCGGGTCATTAATAACGCTGTAGGTAAATAACAAGGAGAATAACAAACTGTTTAAACAGTTAAAACTGTTTGCACTACAAACCATTGGATTCAAATGCATTAAAATAACATGATTTGACACACCATATCAATATCAAGCAGCAAAATGAACTATTCTGTTCAGCTAAAAATAGCTGGATGCGGATGAAACAAATGAACGTTGGAGAAAATGTATTATACATTATATTCCATCGCTTGATCCGTTCTATTTGGAGGATTATTGCGATGTTTTTATTAGCCGTTAAGACTCTCATTCTGATGTAATGTTACATTTCTCCAGTTTCCTCCAATTTCTCCTTCCTTCCTAAAGGTCAATAATTATTCATTTTTTTGGTCAGCTTTTCCTTTAAAATAATTTTACCTTGTGCATGATATCGAGTACAATATATGCATGTTCATAAATAATTCCTCTGCACTGTATCATTATGGATCAAATGCAGTATGCAAATGCATATCCCACTGTGGGTAGATGTTTTCTTTTTGCTGCTGTGCCGCATCTCGCTGTATGTCTTGTTGCATTAAGGGTCGTTGGTAAGACTACTTGAGTTACCTACAAGATGCATAAATCAAGGTTTAGCTGATTAGGCTTTACTGGTAGATGCTTTACATTGCATACGCAAAACCGTGCTTGTATCTCATTATAGTATAGTAGCCGTTTGACAAATTAGTTTTGCTAAGCTATTAGAATAAAATGATGTTTCTGAGTGCCACAAATATGTGTAAACGTGATGCATTTACATCTTTCTGCACCAATTTAATGCCATGATAGCATTTTTTGTTACACTTCTTTCATTTTATTGGTAAATGCCAATTAATTAATTAACAACAAGGACACTGTATAATTAAGTGTTACTCAACTTTTTAAATGCTTATTGGAAAGATTGTTCACACAAAACCAGCATGACTTGATTAGGCTGAAAAAAAACTGATTGACTGAAGACTATTAAGGTAGCTGTGTTGTTTTTCCCAGGTTCTACTCCATCTCTGCCTCCCTGAAAAAGAGAGCAGCGAAAGAAGTTCCAATTGAGATATGAGGAAATGACAGGAACTCACAATGGGCCTGTGATAGGACACTGGGCAATTTGTTATTGTGCAATTTAGACACAAACAGTTCACACCCGCCTCACTTTGTCATTGTATCGTACTGCCATCAACTTAACCTCCTAAATAAAAACCAAAAAAGTCAAAAAGTGGTAAATTTTATGTATTTTTAGATATTGTTTTTATTTGTATTTGATTGTATTATATTCCATAATTCCAAAAACCACAGTGTTTAAATGTAATAAGCTAACAGTGTTGTTTATACTGGCTACACACACATCTATACAACAGCATATAGCTATATATACAGTACACACGAGTGCATACTTATTTTTTTTTTTTCTCTAATCAAATTGAATGCACTGATTGAAATTCCTTTCACACTATACAGATATGTAGCATGATAGTTTTGGGCCAAGTGCAATGATTATAGACATATTTTACATTGAAAGATGTCTCCCAAAGATTCAGTCTATGGTATTTTTTTTTTTGTTTTCTTCATTTTATTTTAAACACTCATTTTAACATCATTTTTATGTAATAAACATATGCATGCTATCAGCCTGTAGAAATCTCCTATAAGGTTAACAGAAGGTCAGTTGTACTAGTGCCGTTATTTTTCTTTTTTAAATATTATAAATGTTCTTTGAAAGTTAATGGAAGTTGCCCGCATGGAAGTTGTAACAGATAACACTACAGCAAGCTGGGTTTACCAAATGTTAAAAGTTTTTTTCTTAAAAACCAAGACTAGCCTTATCGAAAAAATGCTCATCGAGGGCCTAAAATGAATATTCCTCTGCATAATAGTGTTTTATTATTAGAGAGAAGCTGGGAAATATTTCAATCAAAATGCTTTTATAATGATAAAAATAATTTTATAATTAAAGTGGACAGACAAACCAGAAACAAGCTTTTTAATCCACAATTTTAAACCAAAATTGACTAAATGAAGATAAATGTTTTTGAATGAAAGACCATTTTTATGTACCATATGTAGCTCAGACAATTGTTCACAATGGTATTCAGCTTTAGTGTAAAATAGCTGTGTGGTGTGCTCTCATCAGCAAACACTAGAACAAAGTTGCACTTGTAAACCTCGTTGGGTTCAGGGTCGATTGACCAGAGATTCCACCGTTCTGATCTCCTGAACCGCTGACAACTGCATTACCCAGGGTACTTCAAATCCTTGCAGTCTGTTGGTAGCTGATCATGACAGAGTTGGATTTCCCTCGGCAGTTTATCCTGTTTTTTAGCAGTTCAATACGATGCCCACATCTTTTCTCCGATGCTTTATTGCCGTTGTGACAGAGAGGGTGACTTCCTCTGCAAATCAATGCCTCAGTTGCAAGAAGTAGAAAATGCACTGGATGCCTCACTGCCTGCCTTCTGTTGTGCTTGTCATAATGCAGTTTACAGGAGCCAGAATAACAACCAGACAATACGCTAAAATACCCTTCTTCAAAAGAAAAAAAAAGCTTTTGAAGCTTTGAAAGCCCACTTCTCGTGGTCTCTTTAAATAATTTGTTTTTTTTTACTTGAACGCTTCATATATAATGTGCTTTAATCAGCTTGATGACTAATATAATGTACAGTATATAGTATGAAAAAAGTAATGAAGCCAAAGGTAAACCAATCATGTCTCATTTGTTTAGGCACAAAGGTTAGCCTTCTCAATCAGACCTGACATGCTTGTCCATGAATACGACTGATGAAACCTAGCTTTTAAAAATGATGACCTTTAAATTAATGAATAAACTATTGTACTATAAATAAGAGTTTGTTTTATCTAATAATCAAACCTAAGAAAATGTTTTTTAGTTATGGTCCCAGGAGCACTTAGGAGCAACCAGAAAATGCATTGCTGCGTGAATTGATGTAAAATGAGATGGCTGAAGTGTTCTAAATCTAAGCAGTGGTCTGAGAGGCACATAGCTTGCAGATTGAAGGATACCAAAGATTTGCATATTTTACAAGTGGGAGGTACAATATATCTTCTATACTATTTTTAGGGTTCTGCTACTGCAATAAAGGCTGTTACAACATTGTGCATTCAGCTTCATAATGCCATTGCATTAATCAGGTTTTATAATGCATTGATTCAGGCCCTATGGATATCTTTTTGTTGCAGATGATTGATAACATGACAGCAACTATTCAGTGTAGACTGAAATATATATACAATTTATAGTATTATATATAATTTATAATATCAGAATATAACAAGACACTCAGTTTATTGCTAATAAAGTCATAACTTTACATAATACACAATGAACTATTATTTAGAATCATCATGTTTTCCTTTAACATTACTTTTATAATTCATCATGGTGGACATTTGATGCAAAGGTCATTATCAATATGGTAAACAGGGTTTTAATGTTTCATTTCCACAGGTTGGAATACTTCTCTGTTGCTGTGTTCATTTCACATTTTACTGTAAACCTGCAAACAATGTCATTGTTGATTTCTGCATGTTATCAAATCAGTAGCTTATTGTGCTCAATTTGTTTGTGTTAAAACTATTAATAGTTATGAATAAAAATTTCTCCAGTTGACAAAGTTGGCTGGATTTATCACTTCATTTGTGTGTATACGTCCATATCCAAAACTGTAACAATAATGATCAAAATAGTGAATGATGTTTTAAATTAAAACTTGTTTTAGTTAACTTAAGGCAAGATATTTCAATGTGTATATATATTGTGTTAATTAGATCAATGGTTGTGTTGCTAGATAGGAACCCACAACTTTAGAATGGAGAATAACACCAATCTGTTTAAATGAAAGACAGACTGTGGAGTCCCTGCTCTTGAAATAAACACATAAAGAGAATATGATGTGCACGATATGAACTCCACACACACAGTGAATTTATGATTCCTGAGCGGGCAAAGAATGGGAGACTGAGCTCAGTATAACAGACATGCTGAGCTAGGGTGACCATGCCTGCCAGTTTTCTAGGACGCGTTCTTGCCAGGATTTCTGTATTGCTTTGATTTAAAGTACCTTGTGAGCGTTTTGATAAGGACTCGATGTCAAAACTTTTTTTCTCTCTCTAAATCATGATAAATCCGTCTTTTTAGGCAAGTGAGTGTCATGTCATGAAATGTTTTTAATACGACGGAAAATAAAGCTTAGAACTCGGATTGCGAATCATTTGATTCAAAATGTGACTTCCCTGTTTTGGCTATAAACATAGACTAGACTACATAGGCTAAATACATACACACAGTCAAACATTGGACGCCCTCTCATTGTTTTTCTTTATTTTCATGACTATTCACGTTGATTCTCACTAAAGACATCACAACTACAGTATAAATGAACCTAGGCCTATGTGGAATATTTAGTAAACAAAAAAAACTGTAAATAAAGTGTTAAAAGTCGTGGATTTGTCATTGGAGAAGTAAAAAATAAAAAAGCTTTAGATTTTTTTTTTCTTTTTATTATGCATACAGTAACGTTAAATAAATGTAAACACAATACAAATGAATATTAAATGTTTACAAATATTCCATTAAACATAGGAATACATTGCATAAATGCTTTAAGCCGCCTGGCCCCAGTTGTTGGTCTCTGATGTTGTTGTCTGAATTCTTCCTTTTTTTGGAGGTGACCAGCTCACATCTGCATTGTCCTGTTAAAGTAACAGACATAACGATTGAACACTAAGCATTTAAGTATCTTTGAGAAATTGAAAGATAGATTGCTTCTACCATTGCAGCACAACTTACATGTAGAAATATAATACATATAGTTTTAATAGTGGATTTGGAAAATGTTTTTAAATAAGTCTAAGAACAGACTAACCATCTTCAGGGTGAGCTAGGACATGGGCTGTGGGGCTTGATATTTCTGCCTCCCCAGTCTGGGCTTCAGTGGCACCTTGCCGATTTCCACACCCCGTACTTTTTGTGGAGATGGCTCGCAAACATATATACTGTCCTGCTAAAATAACAGACATAACCATGTAATTCTAGGCAGTTTTTAAAAATGCATCTTCAATCCAAAAAGATATATTTCTATTTCCATTTAGGAAATATGAAGTCATGTTTTTCATTTTAAATAACTGACAACATTTTAGCTTAGGTAAAGACTGTTTTTAGTTTATGAAATAAATCTATAAATATATGAAAAAAACAGAAATGGAAAGAACTTACTGATGCCTCCTGCTGCCACTGCTGCTGTCTCCGCTGCTCCGTCCGCTTCTGCTTGTGCTGCTCTGTGATTTTTCGATTTGCTCCCTGTCGTGGGGAGCTTCCCTGTGAAGTCCAAGAATACACAGGCGCCACTTTTGAGGGCCTGGAGGGAGTAGGTAATTCTTTGGTGGAAGAGAAATGCGTGCTCAGAAATGCAGGTATTTTGAGCCTCTGCCTTTCTGGTGGCTTTTGGGCCACGGGTGCTGCCTTCTCAGGAGAGGCTCTGCGGGACACCTGCAGCAGCTCGTCCAACAGCTGCTCAGGTGTTTTGAGCCTCTGCCTTTCTGGAGGCTCTTGGGCCACGGGTGCTGCCTTCTCCGAAGAGGGAGGGGACACCTGCAGCATCTTCTTCAGCCGCTCAGGTGTTTTGAGCCTCTGCCTTTCTGGGGGCTTTTGGGCCACGGGTGCTGCCTTCTCAGGAGAGGCTCTGCGGGACACCTGCAGCAGCTCTTCCCACAGCTGCTCAGGTGTTTTGAGCCTCTGTCTCTCTGTGGTCTTCTTGGGTTGAGGTGTTGCCTTCTCATAAGAGGATTGGGACTTCTCCTGCTGCAGCTCCTGGCTCAGTGATCTTTGATGTTTGAAAGTCATGTACTTAAGTAAAGTAATTAAGTAAATGATGATGGACACAGGCGTTTCAGTTATTTTAATACTTATTTTTTGGCGTAGCTCAACGAAAACTATAAACATGATGCACACACACATCGAGGCCACACCATGTTTATTTTTTTTACCTCAAAGAAAAATGTCAGTGATTGTAAACAAGTAATTTCTTTAATATATATTTTTTTATTTTAACTTTCCAAATCCCAGTTCAGATGTAAACACTAAATACACCTCCTTATGCGAGGCTTGTGCAAACAGCAAAAAAGAAGATGGACAAGAAGATCAACCTGTCTGTCTGCACTTTCATGCCTCTTAGCACTTGTTTGAGTTTAACCCTGTACTTACAGTACCCTCTCAATCAAACCTGCATCATAGAGAGTCTGCTTCTGTTAAATTACTAAACATTGTGTATACAAACACATCAAAATAAAACACTGAATGGCTATTCAATCAAAATGTATTTGAAATATATTGACTAAGGTACAAAGGATGGACTTTTTTTTTTTTTTTTTAAAGGGTTAAAACTTAGCATTAGCTATAGTTAGCATTAGCCAGTTAGCATCTGTGGTAGAAGCTAATCACACATTTGGCCCCCAAAAACTCTTTTTCCATGTACTGACTATTATTTTTTATAATAAAATATGTATTTCATACATTTTATTTACCTTATAGATACTTTACCTCTGCTGTTGTTTATTTATTTATTCATAAAGAGTATATTTCAAAAGTTTGTGGATGGTAAGAGATGTCTCATACGGTCACCAAGATACAAAAAAAAGTAAAACACTAAAAATGTGAAGTACTATTACAATTGAAACCAACTGTATTTAAATGTAATGTATTCCTGTGAAGGCAAAGCTGAATTTTTACTTTGGTGTCACATGTCTACAGTAATCATTCTAACATAGTGATTTAGTTCTTAAGTCAGTAAGTATATAAAGTTTTCAGTGTTCAGGGATCCTTCCCCAGCCAAAGCAAATGAGATCAGGAAAATGTAAAACGGGAGAGCATGCAGTGGTGTCACTCTCTGTTATATTTTAAATCTTGTTAAAATACATGTCTTAATAATGAATGCAATCCACATAGACAAAAACTGTTACGCTGCGGATGACACTAATGAAACCATTTTGATTCACACTAATGGTGCATACTAGGATTCTCATTCATCACCAGAGAAGAAGGATCCTAATTTTGTGCCAGAGAGAAAGACGGCCGATCCACCCATAAGCATTATACACAGAGGGTCATAAAGGGTCATCCCAGTCATAATGCCATGAAGTTTCATAGACAAAGGCTTTAATGAAAAAAATCCATATTTCCATGTTTCCATATAAAAATGTACATCAGCATAATATTTATAGCTTCAACATAGCAGGCAGTAAAAAATAGTTTACAATGAAAATATTCAGAGCATTCAAATGCATACATCTTATAAATTCAGACTTAAAGACATTCCTTTAAATGATCGCTTTACTATGGTTTCTATATTTGGCTGATCGATTCAGTTCACGTTACTCGCTACCTTGAATTGTGACGAAACTCAAATGAAACAGTGTTCTGGTGTGTCACAAACTGAACACCATAATAATGGAAGACATATTCATTTAACGCTATGCTCACGTCTACCTTTGTGCGTTTGGTGACACGATAAAACCAAGTCATTGCATCAGAATGGAATCTAAAACATCATGTTTTTAAGTCTGACATATCCACTTCACAGTGAACTCATAAAAATTCAAGACACCCAACAACAACAGCACAAACAGACTTGTATCAGAATGTGACATCAATCTTGCGACTCGTTCACTCTTTTTTCTTTCTTTTGCCCGCCCGCCCGTTTGAAAAGATTTGATCTGCATGAGAGGCTTTGCGCTTAGGGCCTGTTTTCAGGGCTATTCACACTCTTTGAACAAAGCACAGAAGTAATCAAGTAAGTAAGAATACAGAATCACTGCAGATAGGTTATGTAACCTATTTGCAGCAGTTCATTGAATTAAGCGCTGGAGCTGCTGAGAGCAAAGCGGTGAGAAATAAGAAATGAGGAAATAGGGCAACATGAACACATTCCGGATTCACACAAGTAAACACAGACTAGGAATTACATAACAGCGGTTTTAGGCCACACGACCATGACATTGTCTAGCTTTAAGCCATTGTGAGCATCACAGTTTCATTACTGATGGGTTTTGTTTTTTAGAAATGGGTTCAGAATCAAACGTCTCGGATACGTCACACCAATGGCTTCCTTCACAATGCAAGCATGTCCGTTTAAAGTAAACTTTGTATGAGCATCACAGTGTTATACACAAGCATAGGAACTAAACCTTCATGCTAATGTGTTAATAAAAAAGACATAGAGAGCTTCTTTGCATACATAGTATATTAACCATAATATCTCATGGGATTTTGTTCATCTTAGTGCCGTTTTGAAAATGTTACACTGCTATTTTACCTAAAGATCTCACTTAGTTTGTGTCTTTGAGATGATCCTAAGAAATACTATGTTACCTGTAATAACATTGCACATCCCTATTATGTATTGTAATTGCACATATTTGGGCTCATAAATGGATTTGACTAGCTGTTGATTTTGTCCATAATGCTTTGTATTGAGGGTGAATTATGCATTTTTCTTTTTTCATTTTAAGAACTAACATTGATACCAAAACACACAACAGTCAACTAAATCTCTTTTTATTTAAAAAAACATTTAAACCTATTAAATATTAGGTAATCTCATTATTATAATTTACTGTTTAGGTATGTACTAATTGCGTTAGAAGTACCATGAAATCTCACATAACCTTTTACATTATGTATAAGCTGCTTATAAAGATTCACTGCTGGCAATACCTACAACAAGTGGTCACATTAAAATATATTTAGCACTTTGAACTGTCTCATATTTTATGATCTTGTGGGTCTTTGATTGCGAAAGCTAACATTTTAAAAGCTTTGATATGACATACAATCCATGGGAGTCTAATTCTTGTCTAATTTTGTTTCAACAAAGGTGATGAGCACTCTCATAACAATCACACACCTTCCGTGAGTGCTTCATTACCATTAGCTTCAACACAAAATAAATACATTTCAAAATTACCAAACATGAAGAACAGAATATTACCTTAAACACCAGTTAATCTGCATTGTCAAGAATCATTTCCTAATAGTGGACGCCAAAATCAGATTACTGACAATAAGCAACAAACATTGAAAAAATAGTTTTAAACCTCCCATTTAACTTGTTATACTGGACGATGTTTTACTGTAAAAACAACACAGTAGGCTTTATACAGTGCTAAACAACTTTCTACAGAAGCTGCCTTATTTAAGACGTGAACATTTTGGGCTCATGAAATGAGGTCACAAATTATGTAACCGAAGTTCTCAACAGCGAAGAGCAATGCTTGTCTAAGAGGTTTATATCATTGCTATGGCCAGGATCCAAACTTAACTTTTTGTTACACTTGAAAATGTATCAGTCATGAATATTTGTAGCCTGACATGAAATTGTGTTTCACATCTTTATTCATTCATTTATTTATTTATTAACCTTTTTAAGAAAAGAAGATCATAACAAATATACTACAAAGTTCTACATTATTTTTATTGTTTAAAAATCTAAATGGCAATAATTAGGAGGTTATTGAGGCTTAAAGTAAAACATAATTGCACAAATATATGACGATTTATGGTCCTTGCATACAATGTCTGAAATTTTCATGCACTTTTTTTCTTTTTTGCATTTGTCATCCTTTTCCAACAAAACGATTGTCATGGATGTAAAAATCAAGCCTGATCCGAATTTTTTTAAGACGGATGAAAGTTTCAGAGGCAGTGTGTAAACATGATTGACCAACACAATCTCACGACCAATTACTACATATTTTACAAGGTGGCTAATTTATACGACCTCACTCATACGATTTGTCTAAACTACAGTGACTGGTATGTTTACACATTTCTACAAATTTATACAATTTAGCAAAAAAAGCGAGGTCACCTTGTAAAATATGTATGAACTGCCATGAGATTAGACTGGATTGACACAACATGAGGTCGTGTTTCTATTTTAAAATGCAAAACATTTCAATGAAAATGTCCGACTAAAGCTCATGTCAGACTCATCGCACACTAAATCCGAAATTTTAGTTAATATTTGTCATCCTTTGTCAAGGAAGTGAAAACGCAGAAGATGATTTGAGGTTGTATTTATTTTTATATGTGTTAACATTTGGGTTGAGACCTTACTGTTGCTTTTTTCCTCAGATGTTTATCTGTGAAGAATGTTTCACATATAGGAGGCAAAAATGTAGGCTATTATTTACATGTTCTTTGTTTTATGAAGCCATTTTACTTGCATTTTTTGTTTAAGGGGGGGAAATAATACTGGTTTAGTTAGTGCCTTTCCCAAGATCAAGATCGCCTTACAGAATTGCACTGAATTTAATTTTAAGTGTTAATTTTGGACCCTGGCAGAGTCTGAAAAAGCCTTGCACCAGAGGGGAAACAACATACAAATTTACGCTTTTTGTCTTATTATTGCTCTGTAGTAGTAGTTACGTGATCTTGGAAGATACTACATGCTGGTGTCTGCTAAAAAGCTGATTGATATCGGTTTTATCATCACTTTGAATATTAACTACAATACTGTATATTTTTCTGTATTAAAAAGATGCCTCTGTGTATTGTGTTGTGTTTTTGTCCTTGGCAATGCAAAATACAGTTGAAATAACACACAATGAAAAGCAAAAGATGTTAACACTGTTATCTGCATTCTAAACAGCAAATCCCAAGACAAAACATTGACTAATTAGGACAACAGTGATATACAGTATTCACTGCTCCTGTAATAAATGGTCAGTGCCTGTGTTCAGAAATATGAAGATATATCTATTCAAATGTTCTTTAGTTTTTTTTTACTTAATGCAGCTACTGATGAAATAATCACAAGTTAACCTGATATTTTTGAACGAGCTTTTAAATAGGAGAAATATTAATGTTGAGTGAGCTTTTCCTCCCTCACAGAGCAGTAAAATGGTACAATTATCTGTTTGTTGTTTGACCTCTGACATTGCATTTGCAGAAAATAGGGTGCAGCAAAATGAGTCCCCTGCAATGATAATAATTAACAATTTTAGCACTGATTCACACTCTTAGCTCATGAAATCTAATATGACATGCTTGTTGTCAAAATGCTTGGAGCCCAAAAGTGCATATTTAATTTATGGTCCTCAGAATACATAGCTGTGTGCCTGAAGTCTGTAGTTTCACTAAAAACGGTGGTGACTTTGTGTCGACTTTGATTTGTGGGCCACTTTGAAGTTAAATAAAGCAGATAATAAGAATGTCAACTAAGTGATTTATGGTCTGATCCGAGAACATGCATCACAACAAAAAGAACAGTATGCAGATTTTCATTTATACAGCCTTAACTCTAAAGATATGACCAGCAGTGTAGTAGAATATACACACAGTTGGGTTATAGAATTGGAACTTAATTAAGTGTCCTGAATTGTCAACATAGCTATTTGGCGTTTTAATAGCTTTAGCAATATATTTAGCAAATCTCTCTACCTATGTCTACACATTGCATTATAATTATAATTTCTAATTAAAATTCAGTTTTGGCCACCTATAAAGACATTGATTATGCTGGGAGAGATGTGGTCTCCTGCAAAATGAAACTGTTTTATTATCATTATTATTATTATTATTTTAATGTAGGCTACTAGTTTAAGTAACAACATAAAATCAAACATAGTGTAGTGTGGCAAGACCTGATCTGTGAGGATGCAAATAACATTCCATACATTATTACTGGCCTACTTAATTTAGAATTTGTTTTATTCCTTTTTTTGTTCTTTATTGCTTTTTTATAAAAACATGACCTTCATCTTAAAAAATGTGTCCACCTCTCATTTCTTTAAAAAATTAGAAAATTCTATACATTTATCGTACATTTTATAATTTTTCCTACTGGCTTAAAGCACACCAGAAACAAATGAAAAAGCATAACAAATTTTTAAAAATGGTATCAAGTAAGCATCAAAACAAAATGTCCACTCCAGCATCTACAGCTCTCAAAAGTCATGAAAAAAATGCATACACTAACCAAATACATGCATACTTACAATACATGCATACACAGTTATTTTGGGAAGTATATGAGTTTTTATCATTTTCATTATGCATCTCTTGTCCTCGTATATTTGATTTTCATGCCCTCTTCCAACACAAATTATATAGCTCTTGGGGATGCCATCGATATTAGACACATAGTACATAACAGTTTGATTGACTAACATTGATGAAATCTGCTGGGTTTGGAATGTTGCATCTTAACAAATTATCTTGACGTGCCTAATACCTGTAAAACTAAAAACATAAGACCATAACTTTACATGAAGCGTTTTATATTTCGAATGGACTTTTCTGAAGCAAACGTTTGGTCTTGTATCTCAACCTCTCAAGTAAACTCTAGTCAACCAAACCTTCCCGATTGAGAGGCCCTCTGCCTTTGGAATGACTCTACAATGAACCCAGCTGTTTGACTGGATCAGTATGGCTCTGGCTACCACATGCGTTTTGCACAGTCCGGTGATCATAAAATGTGTACAGTATACACAGCAGGACAAAAGCTAGCAGTATTTGTATTATTAGTTTTTTTAAAAATTTTTGGATTCAAATTCCACTTTTTTTTTTTGGTAGGCAGTCTGTGTTGAGGCATACATTGCAATGACTGACCTAGAATCCATTCGAATCTGAACCAATGGAAACATGGCAAGCACGAGAACAGTTTGCTGTTGCATGAGATAAGGATATAATTACTTTGATTACACCTTTACACTGTTGATTAGGACGATCAGAGTTTGATGAAGTATTTATACTAAATATTTTTAATTTGCAATTATTAGAACATTAGCCAAAAGGCTTCCGGGATGCAGGCTTGGGGGGAATAAGACTGGCACAAAGTGAAGCTGATTTTTGCCTCCATCTACACAGTTCATTCCAGAAACGTTCACATTTCACCCAACAATGATTCTGTCAATTCTGTTATCATTTACTCACCCTCCTTTCATTTTGAACCCCATTGGATGGACAAAAACAGGTCTGGAATGACACGTGAATGAAAAAATAATGACAGAATTGACAGAACTCTATCTTTCATGTTTACATTTTCCACGTTATCTTTTGTGTTGCATCTTAAGAGCTACCCACAGGTTTGACTGGTGCTATACGTATTTGTGACACATAAAATAACCCACAGATCAAAACTGTCCGGATTGACTACTTTGCTAATACACAACATCACCTTATGCAATGCCTAATATTTCTGTGGACAAGAGAACCGAGACTTCTAACATAACAGACATACTCATTTCCACCAGAATGTACCTTGATGCCTTTATATTGATTTGTGCGACATATTTCTTAAACGTGAACACAGTGTATACCATCTGCACTGCTCATCTCCGCAAAAACACACAAATACAGACAAAACACATGCTACACTCAAAAACAACATCTACTCTTGTGATTTGACACGTACTGTATATTTTTAGATCACAGCCATTAGTGAATCTGCCAAATGTGCAAAATAACAAAACAACAGAAAGGAAACCTTTCTCGTCTTTGCCGTTGCTCAGTTGAACTACACGAACAGGTGCATGACCAGATTTGTGGTTTTGTAACTAACAAACACACAAGCAAGTAAACAAATAGATCATATCAATGCAGTGTTTAGACATGCTACAAATCTTTTTTCTCATGAATGAGCCACTTTGGTGTATTGGAATAACCTTTTTTTAAATGGCATATGCAGTTTAATATTATATGCATAACATTTCAGTGATTCATGTTGGTGGTCTCCACACAAAGCACCTTCAGACAGTGTTTATTTACCTGGAAGAGTAAGACAAATTACAGTCTGAATGTCAGCTAAATGTCAGATTTGACAAATGTACTTTTCTTAATAATTCTTAACAACAATTCTTAATAATTAATTCTATTGACCATTAATGGGGGGAGGGGGGTACCAGGGTAACTGCAAACACACGATTAAATTTGCTACAGGACATTTGTGATAAATGCATGCCAAGTGTTATTTGTAGGAGAGTGCTGCATAATTTAATGAATGCTGAAAACTGCTACTTCTGTTCGCTACTATTTTCTCAGTTATTTTTAAACAGAGTTGGTCTTGAATAATTATGTAAGCACAAGGCCGGAGGAACGTGAGGTGCATAACGGTTAGAAAAACATAGAGTGATCAAAAAGAATCGTGTTGGTGCTAAATAAGAGAGAACGTGCTTGTTGTAATATCTGCTCTTACAAAACAAATACGTGAATACCCTTGAGGATACCCCTAGAGATCTAATATAAGCAAGAACCCACCTGCATAGATTCATGCTCGCAACATTTTTGGAGACCTTCTTTTTAGGCCTTTTGTATTAGTTCATGTATACAGACAACCTTCCTTCGCAAACCTTTCATTAACGGCTAACGTAAGCTAGCAGCTGCAGATGTTATACACTGTTCTAGACGAAGGGTACACAAGAAATGAGTGAGAAGGGGTTTTTAACTCTGGACAGCACTGTTGTTGATTGCTGGGGTTGCGAGGGCCACCCCAGGGGCGAGAGTGCCAGACTCGGCCACATCTGGATCTGTGCTGCCTGATGTCGCCCCCTAGTGAACAGGAGCTGATTTTTTACCACTTATGTTAACACACATCTTTCAATCAAACATTGGTCACGTGGTCCGGGTTTTCCCTGACTTCGATGCACTCGATTTCCTCTCTCTCCCTCTCCCGCTCCCTCTCTCTTTCCCGCTCTTTCCGTTTGGCGCGTTTCTTTTTCTTGTGCCGCTTCTTAGAAGGTGGGAAGAATGTCAAAAACACCGGTAGGATGACGAAGCAGTGCAGCACTGTGCAGCCGGCTGTGAGAAGGGAGCACTTGAACAGTGTGTAGGTCAGGTTAGAAGGCACAAAGAGAAGAGGCATTATCCCAATTACAAAACACGAGGTGTTCTGCAAAATGGCGGCCCCATGCTCCTCTAAAGAGATCTTGATGCACTGAGTCCGTGTGTGCTCAGTGGCCAGTACGAATGTGTAGAGGTGGGGGGCACAGTGATCCATGGCAAAGTTGAGTGTATAAATAAGGCACAGGATTGAGATGCTGTCCATGTCTACATTCCAAAGCGTCATGAGACCCAAGACGCCCAATTCCACGGAGGTGACAGTCAAGATCAACCAGAAGTTTCCCAGTGGGTTAATGACCAAGAAAAAGGTGAGGATGAGAATGGTGAGCACACTGAAACCTGACGTCAGGATGGGGGAGATAATGGAGGAACTGTAGCGGTCCATGAACACGAACGTCGGGTTGAAAACAATGAACTTGATGCTGTTTATGAGGGAGAGAGGTCGAAGTCTCTCCAGCAGCTCTACAACCTCCTCTCTGGTCTTCTCAGTTGTCCGGGCCACCAAGTACATCTTGGAAGCGATGATATCGTACTCGTCTCCGTTTTTGGAGAAAATTATGTCGTCCACAAAGTGTTGATATTCTGGGCTCCTTAGAAAAGAAGTTTTGAGGATGCTGATGAAATCACTTTTGGTTGACGCGCTGACGTTCACAACCCTCAGATAGTGAAAGTAATTATCAATCCACGAAATCTTATTAAAGCCCTGGCCCAGTGTCTTGAGGTGCTCCTGTACTGTGGAGTTCCAATACTCAATAGGTTCGTAGATGTAAAAGCCAATCACCGGACTGTAGTTGCTGAAGTATTTCTGTTGGGTTAGGGCGAACGACACGCTGGGCGAATTACTAGCTAGCAGATTAATTATGTTGGAGCCATCACTTATTTGTAAACATCCCATGAACGAAAAGGAGGCGTAAATCAGGTAGAGGATAACCACAAATGGCTTGACATAGGTGTTGGTAATCCATTCTGTGTAATGCTCCCTCAGGAAGTGCTGAATGAAGTGGTTCTGGTACGGTACGCTGTCGTGGTGCGTTGACAGATCATGGCCGTCGCTCATCATGGTCTTAAACCAAGTGGGTTGGCGGTCCAGATACTCCACTGAGGGGATCTTGCAGCAGAAGACGCTGTGATAACGGTTTTGCTCCAGCTGCCCAGCAAACACCAGGCAGGAGCCGTAGAATGAGAATACGTAGAAGTAGTTCACCAAGATTGCTACACACATGCTCTGGCAGAATACCTTCACAGATTCGATGTTTGTGAAAGGGCTGGCACCCATGCCGAAGGTGATAATATAGAGCGAGCTGGTCATGGTGTAGCACACCATCACGTCAGCGAACGCATCTGCCACTCTCTCCTTGAAGGGCAAACTTTCTCTGGTTCTTCTCCAGCCTGCCAGAAGCTCAAACACACCCTTTGTTCCGTGGCCTGAAAACACACACACAAAAAGAAGCAATTTATAGTTAGATTTATAGGAAAACTACAGAGAAAATTGATTACACAGCACGTGCAATGTCAGCATGATTATAATCTACAAAAATATCAAACGTGAGTGGTGAAAGACTGATACAGTATATCAGCCAAGCTAATTGCCCATTTTCAAATTATCGACATTTGGTGACAATTGTGCCCTCTTGGCTGACTGTAGTGATAGTTGTGTCAGTTCCAAAATCCAACAAGAGCCAAGTTTTAGTTTTAGGCAATTTACTTTATTTGCAGTCCATTTTAATTAAAACATGTTAATTAAATTGATTAGAAATACATTCCAAACAACTTGCTTTAACATATACAATTTTACTTCCCCATAATCAAGTTTGATTTTGAATATTAATCTATATAAATTAAATAAATGAAAACTGTTAAATGAGATTTATTTTCAGTAATTACATGAATACATTGCCTTGATTAAAATTGTACAGTATCAAGAAGTCTGATCCTATTATTGAAAATGATACTATTTCTTGTTTTCCCTCTTAAAAATAAATACATCCCTACATTGCATTCATTAAATTAAATTGTTTCCATACAGCATATATTTTATAATTATAATTTCTGCTTTCAAAGTCCCCACAGACTTGTGGAAGCCACTATGTATCAGCATTTTTTCAGTCATTGGCTAGATATTGGCATGGTCATTGGTCATAATGGTCAACCAGTAAATGTGAGTTATGGAATAATAAGCCTTTCATGATAGCTGTAAGATGAGCAGCAATTCAATTACTCTTCCTATGAGATCCACCTATGAGATCGTTCAAACTCATACATCACATCTAGTGTGTGTGGACACTGTCGCCTTTGAACATTTTAATATATTTGACTTTCATCCATCCACTAAATATTTCACTCGGCATCAAGGACATTGCTACTCATCTCTACGCACTCTTTCGCCATCAAGAATGTGTCACAAAAACTACTCTCTTACCTCTTTCTACAAAATCATAAATTTTCATTGACCTGACAGACACAGAGAAAAACCTAATTAACCATAAAGGATTACGCCAATGTAATGAGTCAGATGGACTGGCTTTCCCTGCTTTTAGCTTTATTAAGAGGAAGAACAAGTCCATTAGCTTGTGTGAATTCATCTGCAAGATGAGGAGGGCGTATGGTGGGCTGCCGGTCACCCGGTGGCCGAAGATTCAGGTTGCTAATGCAAAGACTGCATGTTCAATTACACTCATAGAAGGGGCATCGCAATCTTTCTTTCATCATCAAGCACACTTAAAATAGGCACTTAGCCCCAGGTTGCTCTGCAAGGCCTGTCCTAGCAATTATAGGAAGTTGCTGAATAAAAAGCAGATGCTAAACGTTAATTAAAACTACTAAACATAAAGTTCGGTAGAATTGAAACATTCAAACATCTGAGAGTGAACATAGGTCACCACTTGCCACATTATATATCAACAAAATCATTGCATAAGGATTTAATTTGTTGACCCTGCCATCTCACACTACTCAACATTATTACTGCTTGAGCAATTCTTTTGCATTCCCCAATTAAGAAGATTAATTAGATTCATGAAGTGAGTGCCATTTATTATTTGGAAAATGTGCAAAGAATTGTAAGATGCTAATAGATGATAAGCAAAGTTTCACTTCATCTTTGCTAAATGGAAATTGCAATCTCTTGGCTGATGGTTAATTCATTTAGTTCCCTGATTTTTCATTTCTAAAGTTTCATTTGTGTTTTGTTAATAAACTACATATATATGTGTATATATATATATATGTAAAACTGTAGATATTTTGCCCAGAAGCTATTAGTATATTGCAATGAAACGGCAAGTAATTAAGTAATTTTGAAAAAAAAAAAAATTATATATATCCTGTAAACATTTGTTTTATTTACTACAACAATAAAATCTCACTTTGTATTTGTGTATGTTTTGTATAATATGCACAAAAAGTACAATCTCTGTACATTTTGTAAAAACAAAACAATAAATGTCACTGAACATCAAAGCACAGAATTCAGTATCAGTTAAGTTCAGTAATAACAATGATATAGCTTGCATCACAATTCAGAGTAAATTCAAACACCACCATTTTCTACAAAATTAACGTTTTACTACACTGTTTTAACTTTTCATACCATAATGAAACCAACCCAGTATCACGCCAAGACGTGACATTATCACGTTGGTCCACTTTGAAAAACGTGTATCTGTCACGGTTTAGCCTCCTCAAATGTGAAACTTACACGTTAGTGACAGGCATCAGCTGTGATCCACGCACGGATTTGGATTAAAATATTGGTTAATGATATTGTCATTATTGCATTGGGTTGTGATTTTTCATTGTAAACGGTGTCAACAGTTTTATTTATATGACTTTATTAATACATTTACAAGCACGTAACCCAGCACCTGCCCCTAAACCTACCATCCGTTACTAAAACACAAGATAAACCAGCAGATACACATACC
>JAUCNO010001531.1:13746-32703 GCA_032353835.1 Enteromius viviparus | reverse complement strand
AGTAAATAATTAGTTGATCATTAACTAATCCCTTATGAATGCCTTGCAACTGAACGTTATTATAAAGTGTTACCGATTATTTCACAAATTGCTGATCTACTGGGATTTTCACATCATATCTAAAGTTTAGAGAAAATGGTTTGAAAAAGAGAAAATATTGAGTGTGCAGCACTTTGGTGGGTGAAAGTGCCTGTTAATGCCAGAGTTCAGAGGAGAATGGCCAGACTGATTTATACTTGATAGAATGACAACAGTAACTCAAATAACCACTTGTTATAACTGCGCAAGCTACTAAGATACAAATACAGTGCACTCAACACTCACAGACTGGACCATTTTGGCATAAGTAACATTTATGGGATAGTTCGTGTCAGATGATTTGAAATACTATTTAAACATAATTGTGGCAAGCAGTTTTCGAGATTTCAGGATTTCCCCATTCTTCAAGTAGGTCTTGGTTTAGGATGCCCAAAATAGCTGCCTGGAGGTGTACAAAATAGCATTGCTGAGTGAACGGACTTTTCTTGATTAAGGCTTTTGCCAAATGTAATTCAATAAATTCCTCACCCTTTTATTCCAATTCAGCATAGAAACAGTCTTCAGACAGAAAGTTAAGAAAGAAAGTCACCATTAAATTAAAACTGATAAATCTTATTTTATAAAAAAGGTTGCTGTGATTTTATCAGCCTCTATTGATAAATGACTACAAGAATAACAACTGTAAGGAATAAAACTATTTACCTTACAAATTAAAATAAAAATAATATCATAACAAATATCAGTTTGGAAGTTACAAGCGGCTACAAATTTTCCTTTCTCTTTGGAGAGTTAAAAGCTGGCTCATTTAAACACCCCCCCACTCCTCTACACCATGGTGGTGTGGGTCTATTTTTATAACACCGCCCAAATGTTTATGCAAAGAAAGAGGGCGGATCTATTATTTTCACTGTAGTGTTGTTGCCGGCCCCGTGTTCTGGAAAAATTGTTTTGTTGTGAAAGTGAAACTACTGCCTTTGTGCTTCAAAAAGAGAATAAAAGTAAATGTTTTGCAAATAACATGGTTTCGAGATGATCGCAAACTAGTAATCACACACGGCTGGCAGGCCGTTTACCTTTACCTTTTTTTTTTCTCCCCATTCTCTCATGGATGGGGTTTTGGTTCCTTGCCGCTGTCGCCCCTGGCTTGCTTAGTTAGGGACACCTGATTTCTAGTGATCGTCGTCTTGACTACAGAGACCGCCTCTGCTTTGATTAACAAAAGTTTAATCTCGTCATCTTACATTACCATCACTCTATTTTCCTACTATTCTCCTTTGTCCAGCATCCTCTCTCATTGCATTTTTTGGGAGCTCAAATTTGGCTGCTGTTTTGGGGGGCAGATGGTGAACGAGCTGAACGCCAAACTCTTGCCCACGCTAGGGTTCAAACCATTAGTGTTCGGAGTTCGCCGTTCTCCCGGTTCGCTAGCACGCCAAATTTGTTTTATTATTATTATTATTATTATTATTATTATTACAAGAAAGCGTGAAATCTTGAAATTACAAATCAGTGGTTATGTTGTATTCACAACACCGTTTCAGAACAATTCAACCCAAATATTACAGTCTGTTCAAAGTGAGGCAGTTTAAACTTTGCAAGCACAGTCTGGTGCTTCTGACTCACAACCTGTAAGTTACGTTATGTTATTAAAAAAACCTGCTAATTACTATTCAAATGTAAGTTTTATGCAGTGTAGAGTAGTGCTTTTAGTTTGTTGTTTCTCCAAAAATGCAGACATGGCGTTATGTTTACACAACGCGATGCAATGCAACCTAGTCATTATAATCATAAATAATTTCCCCACTGTATGCAACAAATGCCTCATTTATAATGGCTTTTATTGTTTTTGGGACATGGCATCACATTATGGTTAGAGGTATAACATTTCCATCACACATTTGAGTTATTTTGCCAATCACAACACACTGGATAGCTGGCCAATCAGAGCACGTCTCGCTTTTTTACAATGATGAGCTCAAATCAACCTGTTTCAGGAGGGCGGGGCTTAGAGGAGAAATAATCATTTACAGTATGTGGAAAATATGTTTTTTTTAACTTTAGTCCTCATATACATAGCATTACACCAAATACACAACAAAAACATATAAGATGAAAGGTAAAAGGGCATAGCAAGACATGTGACACATAGAATGGCACAAAAGAACACAGTCTCAAATACAAAACCAAGCAAAAAAGAACATTTCCCAAATATCCTGTCGGGCAGTGTCAGGAGAAATTCTTTGGAAATTGAATTACAGAAACATCACAGGCTCTGCTGCAGGACATGGCCAATTAAATTCAAATTCCATTCATGAATTGAAAGGGAGCCAATTCTTACATTTTGTGGCCTAGTAAGTTTCTAAAATAATTAAATTTTTGAATTTGCACAAAAATGGACTTTAAGTAGGCAGTTTGTGTTTCAATAAAGCAATTAGTGACTGAGAGCTTTTAAGCAGTTTCAGTAATTCTATAAACTGGTATAAGTACAAATGTTGTTAGTTCAACTAGACTGTGACAGAGAACCTCTCAATCATTACATCATTTAGTTTTAGATTGTTACTGTAGTGTATTGAACATAACTTTAGACAAAATGGGGTGACAATGCACGACTTGGTACAAACATAAATAAGCAAACAAGCAGAATGTGCAGTGCTCATTGTAAGGAATCACAGGGAATCAGATACGAAAGATTCAATCAGAACATTGAAACATAAGGGAGCCGAATTCCACAAAGAGGCCTCAAAACAACAGGATTTCATTAATCAGCCCATGGATGAATGAATGGTTTGTAGTTAAATATCCATGTTTACTATGGTTTTGTTTCAATTTTCTGCTTGAAATGTTTCTTTCTACCTATTCTCAGTCAAATGTATCATATTCATCTTATAGAAATCATGTCTAAAATTATACTCTGCAAGAGCGGGAAAACCCTGACCATGTTACTGATAAGGTAACATCTAGATTTATGGTATGGGAGGAGAAATCTCACAACACCCTAAGCTAGAATGATGAGAAGTAAACCAGTCTAGTCTCATTTCTTTTTTTTTTTACTGTTTTGCCTAAGTTAAGTTGTGCCCGCCGTGTCTCCAAGTCTCCGACTGCACAGCATCAAGCTTCACGCAGACCGTGACTCGCTTCTGCTTTAGCCACCGCCCAATCATCGACCTCCCAAGACTTCCACGACGACTGACTTCCAGCCAATCAGCAACCTCGGGAAACCCCATAGCACAAAGGCAACGCAAGGACAAACCTCTAGATTCAGGCTGAAATGGTGAATTTGATATACATGTAAACCTCATTGACAAAGTCAGTGCAAGAGTTAATCTTTTGATTGATGGTTGTTCAAGTCAATGCAATAGCACCTATTGCTGTAGAATTGGGTTTTCACATTTTCATTCTCTTAAACTCACTCTTTCCTTACTTTCTCTCTTCCTGCAACTCATACGAATGTGTGAATGCGTGTTTATGTGTTAGTTTAGTTCATGTGTCTTAGGTTTATCCAATAAAGCCATATGTATAATTGAAAAGAGAAGTATCTTGTGTTTATTGATTTATTTGTATTTGAGCTAATTTTGCTTCATCATACACATACAGTCTGTGGAGAGACATGTAATCTGCATGGTGCAATGGGACGATTTTCTGCTCCAGTTGCTGTAAAGGCACAGAGCGCAGCAGTGTGACTGCATTAAAGACACACACTCAGTTCCCGCCACACCACGACTAGTGTCCCGTACACAGAACGCTCACATATGGCCTCTTACCAGCTCACACTGATGTCAGTGCAAGATGGTCACACTCAAACTGCTTAGTAATGGACTTTATAAGAATATGGAAGAATTTATGATGAAAGCTTTTAACATTTTTGATTGTTATAAACAATTTCTTTATAATTATTGTTAATCCATTAAGGATACTTACTGATGTAACAATGATTAATCATAGGATAAGTGTCTTGATGCAGAACACTAGAACTATGTAAGTGTTGTGTCTGTGCGGAAGCAGTGTCAGACAAAGACATATTGAGATCCATAAGCAGCTTTAATCCAAACTCAGAGTCGTACAGGCAGAGGTAATCAACAATAACAGTGGTAACGGAGACAAAGCAGAGACAGAGAGATAAAACTGGCCAGGTCAGGGGTAACAAGCAATCAATCAGATATCCAAAGTCCTAGCAATAGGTCAGGGAAACAGGCAGACAGTCGAAATTCAAAAACAGTCCAAGGTCAGTAACAAACAATCCAAAACAGTAGAAAAACCCTCAGAGTTGTCAGCCGGGGCAAGAACAAAACTTCGCAAATTCCTGTTATGAGACGTGTCCTTAAATAGTCCCGTAAAATGCCAGCACCTGGCGCGGTAGTGATGAGGTGAAACAGAGAACGGGGTCCGGGCGGAAACTAATATTCTGGTGAAGGTTCCCGCTGACGCCGATCGGGGAGAGCCACAGAGGTAGCCGTTACAGAGCCCCCCCCCTGCGAGCGGCTCCTGAAGCGAGCCGGTGGCCGTCGTCGGGGTCTACCGCGAGGCCTGGGAGCTGGACGGTCCGGGTGTTCTTGGTGGTAGACGGCGGTCAAGTTGGGGTCCAGAATATCCTGAGAATTCACCCATGACCTTTCCTCCGGACCGT
Organism: Enteromius viviparus; assembly: GCA_032353835.1. Lineage (NCBI taxonomy): Eukaryota > Metazoa > Chordata > Actinopteri > Cypriniformes > Cyprinidae > Enteromius > Enteromius viviparus. Next base: position 28,040 of record JAUCNO010001531.1, on the reverse strand, counting down.
ATCCCTCCCAGTCGATCAAGTACTGTAGAACTCGCCCCCGACGACGGGAGTCCAGGATTTCACGGACCTGGTAAGTTTCCTCGTTGTCCACGATTAGGGGGGGCTGTTCCTGCGGTGCCACCTCGTCTAGGATCCCCTCCCCTTCCGGGGCATCAGCGGGCTTAAGCAGAGAAACATGGAAGGTTGGTGAGATTCGATAATGAGCAGGTAATTGTAAACGGTAAGAGACTGGAGTTATTTGTCTAGAGATTTGGAAAGGACCCACGTACCTCTGAGTTAACTTCCGGCAGGGCTGGCTCAGACGAAGATTCCGAGTGGATAACCACACCCACTGTCCAACTTCATAGGCCGGGTTGGGCCGCCGGTGGCGATCAGCCTGGGCGGTGAAGCGACGTACGGCTCTTTGGAGATGAACGTGTGCTCGGTTCCAGACCTCCTCACTGTGTTGAAGCCAGTGGTTTAGTGCTGGTAGATTAGAGGGTTCTCCTGACCAGGGAAATAGAGGCGGTTGATAGCCGAGCACACATTGAAACGGGGTCATCCCGGTGGAAGGTTTGCGGATGGAATTTTGTGCATACTCGGCCCACATTAAGTATTTACTCCACTGGGTCTGGTCCTGGTGACAATAAGAGCGAAGGAACCTGATCAACTCTTGATTCATCCGTTCGGCCTGGCCATTGGATTCCGGATGATACCCCGAGGTAAGGCTGATATTAATATTTAGCTGTTGGCAGAAGGCTGACCAGAGTCGGGAGGTGAATTGGGGCCCTCGATCGGTGACAATATCATCAGGAAGTCCGTAAAATCTAAACACCTGTTCAAGCAGGGCTTCGGCGGTCTCCCAGGCAGTGGGCAGCTTTCTGAGTGGGATCAGGCGACAGGCCTTTGAAAATCGATCGATGATAGTAAGTATAACAGTGTGTTGATTGGATGGGGGTAAATCAGTGATAAAATCCATTGAGATGTGAGACCAGGGCCTCTGGGGAACTTCTAGGGGGTGGAGCAACCCAGCTGGTTTCTGGTGTGAGTTCTTGGTCACGTTGCAAGTGAGACAACGTTGGACGAAGCGGGTAACATCTGTAACAAGGGTAGCCCACCAAAAGCGGTTACGTACCAGGTCTAACGTTGCGTGGATGCCTGGGTGGCCTGAACTTGGAGAGTCATGGACGTGGTGCAGTATTCTATCTCGTAATGGTTCCGGGACATACTCCTTATCAGGGGGACATTCGGCTGGTGCTGGTTCCTGGGTTTGTGCCTCTGCAATCTCTGCCATGATGTCCCAACGGACTGGTGCGACTATACAAGTGGGTGGAAGAATGTGTTCAGGTTCAGTGAAGAAGAGAGAGTCCTCGTGCTGGCGAGATAGAGCATCCGCCTTGCCATTCTTGCTCCCGGGCCGGTAAGTGACCTTGAAGTGGAAACGGGTAAAGAATAACGCCCACCTAGCTTGTCTAGAATTGAGGCGTTTGGCGGACTGGAGGTACTCAAGGTTGCGGTGATCTGTTAATATCAGGAAAGGAAGCTTGGCACCCTCCAGCCAGTGTCGCCACTCCTCGAGGGCGCACTTCATCGCTAGCAGCTCCTTGTCTCCGACGTTATAATTTCTCTCTGCAGGGGTTAGTTTCCGTGAATAATAAGCACAGGGGTACATGCGACTGGGCTCACCATGACGTTGTGACAGGATGGCTCCTACACCAGAATTGGATGCGTCCACTTCCACAATAAATTCGAGATCTGGGTTGGGGTGACGCAGAATAGGAGCTGTGGTAAAGCGATTTTTCAGTGCTTGGAAGGCCTGTTCTCCCTCGGGTGTCCAGCGGAGAGTAGAGGGTCCCTTGCGTGTCATGGTAGTTAGAGGGCTAGCCAGCTGACTGAAACCTCTTATGAAGCGGCGATAAAAATTGGCGAAACCCAGGAACCGTTGTAGATCTTTTAGAGTTCGAGGTTTGGGCCAGTTAACCACCGCATCAACTTTCTGCTCATCCATAGTGACACCTTCTGAGCTGATAACATACCCCAAGTAGGATATCCGAGTCTGATGAAACTCACATTTCTCTAATTTAGCGTACAGTTGATTCTTGATTAAACGTTGCAGGACCTGGCGGACGTGCTGTACGTGGGAATGAAGATCTTCGGAGTAAACTAAGATGTCATCTATGTATACAATCACCTGGCGGTTGAGCATGTCTCTGAACAGGTCGTTGACCATGGCCTGGAAAATGGAGGGACTATTAGCAAGGCCGAAGGGCATTACCCGATATTCGTAGTGCCCTGTCGTGGTGGAGAAGGCCGTCTTCCACTCATCTCCCCTTTTAATGCGAACCAGATTATAGGCACTTCTCAAGTCCAGTTTTGTGAAATACTTGGCCTTTCTCAATTGTTCCAAAGCTGATGGCACTAGTGGCAGGGGGTAACGATATTTAATGGTGACCTCATTGAGACCTCGGTAGTCGATGCATGGACGCAGGCCCCCGTCCTTCTTCTTCACGAAAAAGAAGCCTGCTGATGCTGGTGAGGTGGAAGGCCGAATGAAGCCTTTGGCCAGTTCCTCCTGGATGTATTGTTGCATGCTTTCCATCTCTGGTTGACTCAGCGGAAAGATACGGCCCTTAGGTGGCGTAGCTCCAGGAACCAGATCTATGGCGCAATCAGTGGCTCGGTGTGGTGGTAACCTGGTAGCTTTCTCTTTACTGAATGCCTCCCTGAGGTCGTGATACTGTGCTGGTAGGTGGTCGTGTTCTTGTGACGTGATCAGCGTGGGTGTGCCAGGTGCTGGGTGAAGGGACTGCCTTATGGGTTTCTGAAGACAATTTTTCTGGCAGTGTGAGGACCACTGAAGAATATCTCGGTCAAGCCAGGAGATGTGGGGACTGTGTCGTTCCAACCAGGGGTAGCCGAGGATTATAGCGTGGTCAGGTGAATTCAGAGTGAATAATCGAATGGTCTCCCGGTGCAGTAGTCCTGTGAACAGTTCAACATCCCCTGTAACTTTGGTTCCCTGGTCAGATCCGAGAGGACGCCGGTCTATGGCTGCCACAGCCACCCGTTCACCACATGGGAAAAGAGGAATATTTCTTTGTTTAGCAAAATTTTCATCAATAAAATTTCCCTCTGCCCCCGAGTCAATGAAGGCAGAGGTCACAAAAGTTTGATTATCAACTTTGATCTGCACTGGCAACGAGAATGTGGGCTTCTCACTCACCCGGTTAGTGGAGGGACGAATCGGTCGAATGGGGCAGTTGGCCCTAATGTGATCGGCCTGACCACAATAAAGGCAGAGATGAGCCCTCAGTCTTCTCTCTCGCTCCTCTTGGGTGAGGTGAGTAGTGCCGACTTGCATTGGTTCCGGTTCAGGATGTGACACAGCAGTACGGGTCGTGAAGAGATTGGGCAGTCGGCGGGGACGACGGGAACGAAGCTGATTGTCGATCTGTATCGTGAGATCCATGTATTGAGACAGAGTCCTCCCCTCATCTCTGCAAGCCATCTCCGTTTGCAGATCGTCCCGAAGTGCCTTTCGGAACAAAGCTTTGAGTGGTTCATTAGGCCAGCCTGTCTGCGCTGCTAGTGTCCGAAATTTAATAGTAAAGTCGGCTGCTGACTGGTTGCCCTGGCGTAAAGTTAATATCTCCTCTTCGGGTTCAATACCTCCAGCAGCGTGATCAAAAACTTCTCTAAAGAGGCGAACAAACTCAGAATAAGAGGGGAACGCCATTTGACGATTGTCCCAGATGGCGGTTGCCCACTCAAGTGCTCTACCAGTCAAAAGTGAAACAACCAGCGCCACACGGCTATCATCAGTGCTGTAATCCATCGGTTGTTGACGAATATATATATCACACTGCATTAAAAAGCCGCGACATTTACCAGGCGCACCATCAAACTTCTCCGGTAAAGAAGGGCGTGGCTTACCAGCAATGGCCGATGGCAGTGATGGCGAAGGCGCTGGAGCTGCAGGAAGTGGCGTGAGAGCAGCGACGGCGGTAGTCAGCGCTTGCAGTGACTGTGTTACACTCTCCATACACAGATTCATCCTTTCCAGTTGCTGCTGGTGAATGGTGAGTTGTGAGCCTTGGCGCATCACTTCCTGTGTCACGGAATACAAAGCCGCTGGATCCTCACTTGGCGAAGTTTTCTGTTGTGTCTGTGCGGAGGCAGTGTCAGACAAAGACATATTGAGATCCATAAGCAGCTTTAATCCAAATCAGAGTCGTACAGGCAGAGGTAATCAACAATAACAGCGGTAACGGAGACAGATCAGAGACAGAGAGATAATACAGGCCAGGTCAGGGGTAACAAGCAATCAATCAGATATCCAAAGTCCAAGCAATAGGTCAGGGAAACAGGCAGAGAATCGAAATCCAAACAACAGTCCAAGGTCAGTAACAAACAATCCAAAACAGTAGAAAAACGCTTAGAGTTGTCAGCCGGGGCAAGAACAAAACTTCGCAACTTCCTGTTATGAGACGTGTCCTTAAATAGTCCTGTAAAGTGCCGGCACCTGGCGCGGAAGTGATGAGGTGTTACAGAGAACGGGGTCCGGGCGAAAACTAATATTCTGGTGAAGGTTCCCGCTGACGGCGATCGGGGAGAGCCACAGAGGTAGCCGTTACAATAACAAAGAGGAAAAATTTGAGGGGATCTGAATACTTTCCGTACCCACTGTATGTATTAGTGCTGTCAAATTATTAATCACTATTAATCACAACCAAAATAAGTTTTTATTTACATAACGTGCGTACTATGTATTTTTAATGTATATAAATAAACACTTACAATTTATATTTTGAAAATATTTACATGTATATATTTATATTGTTATATTTGATATTGTATATAAATATATTTAATATATATTTATATATACACATATTATTTATGTTATGTAAACCTATTTTTATTTGCTTATATACAACGCGTTTATACTTACACACACAAATATTATGTAAATAAAAACTTTTATTTTGGATGTGATTAATCAAGATTAATCATGATTAGGTAATCTGAATGTGTATTTTAAAATGTAATATATAATTCAATTTCAAGTTCTTAATTTTTGGCATCTAATTCTGCAATCCAGAACAAATATATTCAGTTACTACACACTCACTGAACAGTATCCTATCCTATCCTATCCTATCCAATATGTTATACTATTTTAGTAATTGAGTTTGAAGTTACAGTGCAGAACAATATAACTTTCATTGCATTGAAGTGTGAATATGAAAATACAATGTCTTGATATTTGTTACAGTTCGGTAAATGCACTCCAAAGCACCCTCATCAAAAATATTACCTCTTGTTAAATGTCTGCAGCAGTCTTTCAAAGCTCATTAATCATTTCACGTGTTGTAGTGTATTTGCCACCATGCTGACATTGCTTTTCTGGGAATACATTACCTTCAGCCAAGGGACTTCACCCACAGCTCCTCCCGCCACGCTGCACTGCCTCATGTGAGAGTGAAATTCATTGGCAAGGGTTTTATATTTTATTGCCCAGTAACTAATGTTAGCAAGCAGCACCAGTTAAAGGTTGGCGCTCTTGGCCTATCCACATAAGTGCGTTCTCCTGTACAATGGTGACTCATCTGACTGGCCCAGTTTTGTAATACTGCTGAAACAATCATTTCAGATGAAGGTCAAACGTAGCCTTAAGGGCATGTGTTTGAGCCTTTAACGATCTGGAAGACTTTACAGCTGAAGATCTTCGCACATCACTGTGATAAAGTGCCTTTTGAACTCAAGGGGAAGATCTGGTGGTGATAAAGTTGGGTGAAAATCAGAATGTGTTACTCTCGTGTCAAAATGGATTGTGTTAGAGAAAATGTAATGGAGAGAAGTTGAATCAACTGTAAGTGATATACTGAAATATAATATAAGTGAAAACTGTAATATAATAGTGCTAAAAAACATCACTATAGGCGAAATAAGGAACATCAACAAGAAGTCAGTGTTACTGTCATTATGCCAGCCATCTCAAATTAGAGGGTGACTCCTGCATTCTGTTTACTATAGCCATTATTAAAAAGATTCAATCTTACTTTTAAATGTGGTTTGGACTCATATATGGATGCCTGAAAATCCTACTGAAATAAATACCTAAACCTACCTGGATTTAGCTGGTTTAAAATGGTCTCCTAACTGGACCAAATAAAAGTGTCTAAAATCCCACTATAACCAAGTATTATTCTATCCTAAGCATAAACATATTAGGCTGGTTTACATTGCTTGTCTCAATTTGGTTCAGATATTTGTTGCCAGGCTTTGCTTTTTATAAACTATATGCAACACGTAACCTAAAATATCTTAAATAACCTTGCACAGTCAAACAAAATGTTATTTGGGTCTGGCAAACAAAATGTGTGTGAGTAGAAAGTATACAGCTTGCTTCACATCCCCCATACAACTAATATATATACAGACACAATGTACTAAGTAACTTTCTACAGTAACCAAAATATTGTTTGGTCTAAAAGTTCAGTTGCTCCCTCAAAATGGTAAATGAAATGGTAAATGAATGGTAAATTTGGCAAAAAATCGTATGAATTCGTACGAGTGAGCTCGTAAAATATGTACGAATTGCCATGAGAATGGGCTGTTTAAACATGTTTAGCCTGATCTCACTATACATATACTGATCTCACAATATAAGTTACCAATTTCTGTGTCTCAGTGCTAGCTTAATAGCTTCATGCTTATATCTCAAAAACAATGTCTGTCTGAGGATTAACACCAGACTGGAATAAGATAAGACTAACGCCCTACAAAACTCTACTTACAATACACATTTAGGATTAGCTGTTAGCACTAATGACTTTGGTCTTTTTGGGTCCTGAAACCAATTGTCTTGTGCTGGGGATGTGGGCTCTTCGGTCAAGACTAATCTGTAATTTCACTGCTCGATTAGAAGAATTAGAAACAAGCAGACCAAATCTAATTAGGACGAGAACAAGGAGGAATTCATTTGTTTGTAGCTGTCATTGTCCTTTCAAACATCAGCACTGACAAAACAACTTAAAACTTTAAAAGCTTAGAAGACTTTCTGACTACATTAGAAGTAAAACGGTGACAAGCGGTAAAAAACATTTTCCACTAAAGATCCTTTTGTGCATTAGAAAATTTCCATGGAAGTTACTTTTATTTGGAACTAACCAATTGATGATAATGAGGAATGTTTATGAACGTAACAAATTCATTACTTTTGATCTCTCCAGTGGAGCTGCATTATCACTAGAGATAAGTAGGGCATTGTTTCCCAGCGTGTAAATAACCTATAAATAAGTTTTAAGAAAAAGTTAATAAGCCCTACATTGACTGCTATTTAAAGTTGATCGCTGACAAAGGTATACAATAAAAAGCTGATGATCAGCTCAATAAAAACACTTTTAAAAGATTTGCTGATACAAATCTCATAGCTACCCAGCAAATAAAACGTAATGCTAATGTCAGCATAATTAAGATTAGTTTCACTCAGCGATTCAGAAATGACAGTTTACAATTCAGTCTGCATTAAATTATCCCTTCCTTGAGATGGTGCATCAGACACTCAAGTTGAAAGGCACTTGTTAGAGGGCAGAGCATCTCTGTGTCTTTTCAGCTGACAATTAGAGAAGACTCACCATGGAGGAACCGGAGAATGATACGGCACACCAGATGCTGCAAGGCCTCTTGAGAGAGCATGCGTTTTTTCTATAACAGCATCTGCTGTATGTGTGCATGTGGTAATGTCGACTCACTGCTTAAGAACACACAAAAAAGTACTTTTCAGGTGGAAATATACTTCAAACCCTCATAGGTATTATTTGATTGCTGTGTCCTTATTCAAAAACCCTTAAATGGTAATTTTCATTTCATACAAGGATGCAACTCAGCGATACTGTTTTCCCTACGTGGCTATTTGCCTGACCTATTTTTATTAGAGGACATTAAGAGTTCTGCTTGCTTATTTTTGTCTTTGTTCTTGCGCTTGCAGAAAATAAACTTTTCCACCTAATTTCTACTTTTGGGGTTATCCTAATGCTTGCAAAAAAGGCTTATGCTTCCCAGCTGACTGCATTTTTTTCCCTGATTAACTATGCATACACTTCAGCACCAACCAACAGTTCTGCAGTTCCAGCTTATTAGACTCTTTCATTTCAACACTGAACTGAACTCATTAGCAACCAGATATACATAAACCATTAAGAAAGCACTGATTCTTCATGGGACAAAACAGACTAAACGGTTTAAATTAACAAAATTTACACTTAAGAATGTTTTATAATTTGATTTCCATGATCAGAACAGGGGACTTTATTCACCCCCCGGAACCATGTGAGGCGGTTCAATTAATTACTTCTGGGTGAGGAGGTTTTTTTAAGATTGGCTTAAATGTGTGATTTGAAGAAATAATTTCAAAAACAGATTTATAGTATTTTTAATGCTCAGAGAGGGGCAGGAGACAGAAGGTAAGTAGAAACTTTTGTATTTATTAAACATAAATCAAAATTCTTCTGAAAGAAGACTGTACTATAATATACCTTTAACCCTTAAAAACACATGCCCTCAGAAAAAAATATATTAAAGAAAATATTAATTTCTATTAATTTCTATAGAATAAAACTAAATAAATCAGATCATTTCAATAATTTTAAAAACAAAAACTATGTACAGTATCACCATTGTATATTCATCTAAATTATACTGAAAACTAACCCTAACAGAGATATTTTTGCAGCCCATTATATCATTTCATGGGCTGCAAGTTAAACATATTTTTTTTAAATTCTATTTTTACGTTTTCAGCATGTTTTGGCCCAGTCCTTAATAATAATTTCTACACCAAAAAATAAAAATAAAAAAGAATAATAAATAAAATAAATGAAACAACCATATTTTCATATATCCTGGATTTTTGAAAAGAAATCTCTCCAGGCTAACTGGAAAAAGCTAAAACTCTCTTTGTAGTAAGGGTTTTGCATATTTCATTTATTTATTTATTTGTAACATTTATTTATTTACTTTTTGCAAAATAGCAATATATTTTAGCAAACCGTTTTTTTCCTAGGTGATTATATTTAGTATGCAGTCATTTACAAATTAATAAGCACAGCAGTGAATTTTAATTACTGAGAAATGAATGTTTATATACACAACTTTGCAGCACACTACTGTAGGTAAAAAACAAATTAAGGTGACCCTGACCATTTTAAGCACGTGCCTTGAATGCATCTTTAAATAAACTGACAATGACCATTCATACATATATTTTTAGACTTCATTTAAAGTTTTTTTTTTTTTTAAACACAAACATAACATTTTTTTCCTTTTGCATTATTACTTACAATATCTCTCCTCAGTGCATAGCTTCATTCCTGTATATTCAAATATATTAAACTATTAAGAAAAATATATAAAAATGTATATCTAAACATGTATTTTTTGCACTTTTAGGATGTTTTAGGATGTGATATAAAGAACTGTAATAGGAAAAACATTAATAAAGCCTAAATCAAGTTCCATGAGGCCATAAATAATACTGCGATAACGGAACAGTCCATTAAGAAATGCCAAGGATGCCCCTAGCAATAAAGAACAAGCAATTCCTGTGTCCCATGCTTGGCAAACAGGCTTCAACATCAACACAGGATTTAGCTCACCTAAATCAGCACGTTTACAAGGCCAAAAATGATGTCATGCATATTGATAAGGATGAGTCAACATGCAGCATTTCTCCCTGCTGTCATTAAGGAGATCTGCGCTTCCTTCTCTCTTCCCTCCCAACATTCCTATAGAGAAACTGAGTCAGAGATACTGTAATAAGAGACATAGAGAATGCTACTGTACCTTTTCTAATGACATTTCTTCCTTTATTTACAAAAATATTTGTAAGTGCACTTTTGAATCATACTGGTAATGATTCTTTCCATCAATGCACTATGATATCAAAAACAAAAACACCACTATTTAAAAACATTGGTTTAAATTCATCTGGTTTAAATGAGCTGTTTTACTGTTGGACAAAGATTTTGCACTATCCATTTACAGGTCTTTGGAAAAAGTATGACATATGATGGCTAGAAATCACTAAAGCATATAAATGTGTTAATTACTTTTCCTTCAAATGCAGATACCATGTATTACATGAATGAATGGAGTCAACTAATAAATCACCATCTAATTATTATTTAGACAAAGAGTGAGACATCGCTATTAATTTTATCTAATAATTAATTAAACAAAGACAGAGACAGAAATACATAGCCTTCTTTCCTAGAGATTTCTGCCATGATGGTCCACGTGGGGTTTTAATTCAATGCATAAGTCACTTCATTGAGTCACAAGACCCAGTCTTCCCTGTGATTTTTAATTAATGTAGGTGGCAGATAGTGGCTCGTCTGAGGGAAGACTCCAATAGGAAACGGTTCTTCCCATGTAATCTTTTTCTGATAAGGATGTTAGGCACCATCAAATTGATCTTTTGCCCTTGAGATAAGGAGTGTATTTCATTAAAGGGCATTTTTATAATTCTTTAACGGGCTGATTCTGTGATATGATGGGCATTCCACTGCTAACAAAAATGAACGCAGATGGCAACCAGGTCAAGACGGAATATTTCCACAAATTTGAAAAGCAAAACTAAGGACTGAAACGTCCTCAAAAGACTTTATTAAGAGCAAACCATTATCAGTTAAAGCAAAATATCACTTTTGAACAGAAATAAAAAAACAAATGTATTCTAATTCTCCCATACTGTATAGAATTGAATGTATCTGTGCATACAGTGTTTTGTTAGACACCACTTACAGTACGTGTATCTGACTCAGAAGTGTCAGACTCTAGGTTTTTTTTCTAAGACTAAGACTTCTTAGTCTCTTCTGTCAGTTGAGCTGGATATAAAGGAGGTTCACACAAGATATCAGTGTGTGTGTGTGTGTGTGTGTGTGTGTAAGCAGATATAAACATTACCAAAAGTAATATATGTGCAATAATATTGGAATTTCCAAAATCCCACAAACAAAAGATAGACTCTTCTAAAAGAAATTTCATAAATAAGTATGCCAATAAAAGTGGAGCTGGTAATACAAGAAGATCGTAAAAAGAAAGCTGGTGTGTAGCCAATCACTCAACCAACCATGAATCAAAATGCTGCACTGAAAACCCAAGACACCTACTTAATACAGATGGATCCATGACTGTATACTTTATGCACTGTTGTGTGCTTGCTGTGAACCTGATGCATTAATAGCAAGAGAACCAGCATGGTTTCAAGTAAGTAAGAGTAACAGTGTTTGAGATCTATTATGATTTATCAAAGTATATTAGTGTATCATAAGTATGTAAAAGTTAGTAATATTGTGAAATAGTATTACAATTTGTAATTTATTCCTGTGATGGAAGCTCCTTCTGCTTCCTCTCTGGTGACTTCCTGTTTGGCAGCCATTTAAGCTGGACTCTGCCAAACAGAAGTCCCAAAGCATTGTTTTATGTTCTGGTTCATGTTCATTGTCACTGTCTTGTTTTCATTGCCTTGCTTATTTTGTTACTTTGGACTGCTCTCTTGAAATTTAGAACTTGAACTGTTGCCTTGAACATTTTGCTGCCTGCCCTGACCATTGCTTGTTTAGGACTACGAGTCTGTTTTGCCTGCCTTTGTCTGGTGTTTGGACCTTGCCTGTTTGACCATGTTGTATTTCCACAAAGCTTGCATTTGTCAAGGAACTTAATGTTCCTTACAACAACATGATATGGTTTAAAGGACTTGGTTGTATTTTACAACAGACTGTAGGCTGTTTTGAAAAATAAAAACAAAGTTGTTATACTAAGTGCATTCCGGAGAATGCCTTTGGGTAACACTTTGTGGAATCTGGCACTTGCCTGAGAAAGATGCATGCTGGGTAGAAGCAGATTAGTAAGGGTAATGTAGCTTGTAAAATGCCAGATATATTGATGGCCCCTTCAGATCTGGCATGGTAGCACTGGCCAATGAGCTGCACAAAGACGTTTTTTAAGACAGGGCTTGATCCATCTAAAAATAGCGATCCACTGGACAAAAAGAGAACGGCCAGTCCACAAAACAGGAAGAGGGGATGAATGATTTACTGGCATCACGCCATACTTCATGGTTGGAAATTAAACTCATTTCATGCTTTGTGAACAGTTGAATAAACTGGATCTCATTGGGGGTCACCTGGGACAAGGGCGTCTCAAAGTTGATTAGTATAATAATGACAACCAAAGGTCATATTAAAGCATTTCACAGTGGCACAATTGGTTTGTACTCTGAAATGTTGAAGAACCAAACTGGTCTCATAAAAATATGTACCTCTGTGCACTTTTTTTGTATCACCATTTTTTACGTACCTTACTGCACGATACGCCACAGTTTCAAAGAAAAATGTCCACTGAGTGGCGCTAAAATATAGGTTCGCACATTTTTATTTAGTTGCTTTAGGTATGTTTGCAGTGGTTCAGAACAGAAATATTGCGACTGACTATTACGACTCTATCATGTTGGAAATATGCCCTACGCCAAATCCAACCATAAACTAACCCGATAGTGTTAAAGGAATTGTTTGCCCAATTTCTTTGTTCTGTCGAAAACAAAAAGGCAACATTTTTAATAAAGTTTGTAACCAAGGTAAATGATGACAGAATTAAAACTTTTTGGGGAAAGCAGTTCTTTAACAAATACAAAACCGATTGTTTGTTGATGCAACTATGCAGTTTCAACTTTTTTGTCAAATTGTTGTTACACAGGATCAAACCAGAACTCTCTCAGGTACATCTCTGTACTTCGTGAGCTACTGAACAAATCTACCATCTATAAAACTCATTATGGAGCTGGATATGTATGATGCCTATATTCAAAAGCATCTGTTTTCAAATATGCCAGCATATTATTGTTTGGAAGTATTACGTGTCTCAATAAAAAGAGTGCAGCAAGGTTTGTGCCATGAGACCAGGTAGTGAAGAATGTTGAAGTCTGAACAACACTGGAGCTCATTGACTTTCACTGTATGTACACATATCCACACATATTTCAAAATATCTTTTGTGTTTTACACAATAAAAAGTCATCAAGAATTACTTGCTGGTTAGTAAATGAGTACAGCACTTTTACTTTTACAAACAATAAAATCCTATTTTCTTTTCTTTATTTCATGGGATCTGTAGAAAACTGCACATGATACAAATAAAATGCCAGATGATTGTAAAAATGAAACAAGACAGCATCGTCACTTTCAAAGGTTGTATTTCTGTTGCGTTCAAAGTGTTGTATTTTTTTAATAGGTTCTATTATGACTTTGCCTGGGGCTGATATTATTTCTCACTGTTCCAGAACAGAATCTTGTTTTGGTTCCTCTTTGTCACTTTTTTACCAATTCTCATTATTTACTACGATCTTTGCCTTAATAAACTCATACATTATTAAGGTATGAACACAAACACAAACACTCAATGCATGACTCTCCTCAGACATTCTGCAGTCTAAAGTGGTGTTTAGGGCTTTGTCACAGGGTCCAAAAAACATTCCCAGTAACCCACCCATTGACGGCAGTCTTATATTCACTTGCTGAAAATGCCTGGTAAGTTTAAAGAAAATTGCAGCTACTGCCAAATAAATGCCTGTGCTGATCGTTGGTAAAGGAATAAGATGTCAATGTTGTTTTGTGGCCGTTTCATGGAACAAACAGGCCTACTTTCAGTGCTGCTCCTTTTTTTTTTTTCTAAACACTGACCAAAAATAGCATTGTTACTGTTTCAAACAAACATCTGCTTTGAGTCCTTTGGTCTATGTAGATTCATTACTCCTTAGTCAGGAAAGAGAGAAATTGTACATTAGCGTTATAGTACAGCACAACAAAAAGGAGAAAGCCACATGACAGCATATGCTGTCTTAAGATGAGTGAATATTTGAGCAAACCACATTTAGTCACCACAAAGTTAGATTACAAGTTCATCAGAATACACTAAACAGATTCTCACAAGTGAGGCAACCACAGCAATAGTATGCTGCTTCAACAACTTTAGGATCAGATGATAGCCTACTGTAAATGCACAAAATATTAGTATTTATTGTTACATCACAAAAATAAAATAGTACGACAGCTATATTATGACAGCTGGCAGTGAGTGATACAGTGTATAAAAATCATGTTGTTTTTACAAATAAAAAGTTGCAACAAAAAAAAAATAAATAAATAAAATAAATACAGTAAAATGTGAACAACTTTAGGTAACACTTTAGAATAATGGGCCGTTGTTAACAAGTAACTATGCAGGAAGTAATAGGTAGTTCTACATTAACACTT
>JAUCNO010001529.1:26306-49135 GCA_032353835.1 Enteromius viviparus | reverse complement strand
AAATATTAAGCAGCACAGCTGTTATATAAAGATAATAATAATTATAAGCATTTCTTGAGTCAGCATCTTTAAATGATTTCTGAATTATAATTCTGAAGGCTAAAGTAATGATGCTTTGCATCACAGGAATAAATAATATTTTCAAACATATCCAAATAGAAAAGAGTTCACTTTTAAATTGCAATATAACTTTATAATATTATACTGTTTTATTTTAACCAAGTAAACACAGTGAGCATAAGAGACTTCTTTCAAAAGTAATTGAAAATCTTACAGACTCCAGACTGATGAATGGTAGGGCACAAACGAAGCCTTGAAATAGTGACCACAAACTTAACACCATTTTGAGCTTTGCTCTGTTAATACTGTACGTGACTGTTGGTTTGCATTGCCATGTGATTCAGTAGCTTACTATAATCAATTTGTTTTACAGTAGTAAACCACTCAATGCATAAAAACGATCAGTTTGCCTGAAGATATTCAAAAGTTTTAAGCATATTTTGTCTCTTAATACTAAAATCTCGCAATCTGTAGCTCAATGTCCACCTTGTGGAGACCCCTGGGAACACTTAGGCTTGGTGTAAAAACATTTGCAATACACTGCTCCTCAGTGCTGCTCATTGCTTGCAGAAGTACAAAACAGGCTGTCTGTAAAAGAGTATCACCAGCAATAAACAACACCTTAGTCAAAAAGGTGTTTCTTTATCACAGTACATGACACAGTACTACTTTATATTAGGTGTCCGGGACTACTATGCACTTACATTTAAATTCATTATTTGGTACAATACACTGATTTCATACATGCATGCATTTTAAAATATACTTATATTTATGAATATTCTGTTTTTATAGTTATTTATTCTTAACACAGTCATTATCCCAGTAGTAGATCACGGGTTTATGGGGGCTGGCGGGCTCCACCACATGACACAGCAGATCTTCTCTCCAGGTTTGGGGAGGTATTTCACGTGGGAGTGGATGTGGTAGTAGCCTACCAGTCTCCATCAGCCAGCTCCTCAGTGGATGTCACACAGCTTTCATCTTTGTATCATCTCTCATCCACATCAGTTTGATGGATTTGGGCTAGAAGTCATAGGACTTTCTAAGAAAAGCTTTCTCATTCCCTTTTCCTATTCCCTGCCTAAACAGATAATGACTTCTGGTTTTACTGCAGAAAGGAAAACATTCACAAAACATGCACAAATAAGAGGACATGAAATTTTTGAATAAAAATGATTAAAAATGACTAACCCGCAAGGCATGCAAAACGTGGATGAGTTTGTTTCTAAATAAAATAACAGATTTGCTGAAATGTATATATCACCTGCTCACCAATGGATCAAACGGGTGCTTTCAGAACACAATAGCTGATAAAAATATCATAATAACCCACAGGTTTGATACACACTATTAAAAGAAAAAACTCTTGACTGTATGCAAAACGTCGGTCTGGTGTCTTATTGTCACAAAACACTATTGTCACTATCACAATACATATTTAACTAACTTAATGACTATTCTTAGCTTAATCTTTGTCAGAGACACAGATAAACAACTAACTTTCCTATATTTTTCTATATTTTTAAACTGGTAACACATGGGCTGCAGTTATTAATAATGCATATTTAAAGATCCTGAAGAAACAGCAACTAGTGTAGATAAGAAAAAAGTGCTAACATTGATAGCTTTCTCCAGGTATAGAGCAGTAAACAGACTGTAAAGAGCATCGGTATACTCTACTTTTGGGTGTTTCACTTAAACACAGGGCAAATTCAGCTCCTCAGTGGTGTGTAAACACAATCAATGTTATAATAATGTGTAAGGCACAGTCAAAATATAGGTGACAGTGACATCTGGTGGTTCACTCCTGCATTAGTGACGGAAGTTCGGTTTCACTTTACTGACTCCTTCATTAAAGTGGCATTAAATATTACACATTTAACTTGCAGAATCCCCGAAAGCATCCATTGACGCATTTTTATTCTTATTCTGAATTACGAAATAATTTATATCATCCAGAGTTAATTTAGGCTACAGGGTAGGCTACACAAACCCAGAGTCTTTCGTTGTCACGTGACACACTCACTAAACGAAAAGGTGTAGCCTACTTAGCAAACATAATTTTTTAAATCAAATGTTGCCGAACAGTTTCATTTTTATTGTATAATGTAATCCCGGGCGATAATGTCATTTTTAAATTCAGAAATCTTTCAGTCACGAAGAAACTTCCACGACCCTAGAATGAGCTGGGTTTGTAGGCTATTTAATATTTACATCTAATTCCTTATTAAATGTCACCAATTATTGTATCTGTACAAACAGAGATAAACAGCCCAACATTGGAAAACAAATAAAAAAAATATGAAACAATTGCTTGCACAGATCCTATGCAAATTTATATAGCAAACCCTATATCAAAAAAATACTGCATTAGATCTGCTTCACAATCCGATAGTTAGATCAAGTAAAAATGTGTTAATAGTTTTCTCTCTCTAGTTTATTTGTTTTATTTATTCATTGTGTTTTAAAAGTAATGATTTTAAAGTTTATTGACTTTTTTTCTCTTTTTGGTTTTACAAAAACCTTTACAAAAAGCCCCCCCCCAAAAAAAAACAACCCTTAAAAGTAGCCTAAAAGAAATGTAGGAATTATAATGGGTGCATTATACAGACAAAGTCAATATATGGGTGACCTGGTTGTGGTACATCAGCCTCAAAGCATTGATGAAAACAGACTATATAGGGTGTACTTAGCTTTGACAAGCATTCGCAGGTGAAAAAAAAGCAGCAAATCAAATAAAAACTTAAAACAACATTAGACAAAATCGAATTTTGGAAGAGACCACTAAAACGGGGAAGTTTTCAAAAACAACAAGTCAAGACCAGAATATATTTATATATAGAGTAGAATTTATAATAACATAATCATGGCCTGTTTCACACAGTCCACTAAAGCAATGTTTAGGAGGCACGTAATTAACAGGTTTGGCTGGTCATATCTAATTCATATAAATAAAAAGTTGTTATAATATCGTAAGTTTTATGACCAGCCTTTCAAAAAAAAAAAATGTGATTATTAATGCAGTGTCATAATGTTTTTGATAAACGGTTCTCTAAAATGACAATATGAAGAGATGGTGCTGTCCCAGATGTTACGGCTTACTGCTCTTCAGTTCCGTTCATTGTTTGCATTGGAAGTAAACAAACTGGAAGTCTGTAAAAGCCTGAAAAAAAGGACAAAATTTCCAGCATCTCAGCAGATAATCACAGGGACTTTTTTTAATCACACCATCAGCTCACCAAATGTGTCTGTAAATATAAACTGTAAATACCAACCTGTTTCTTTTCTTTTATAGTAAACCATACCTCCAGCTACCATGAAGAACCCCATCACCAACCCCACAGACCCAAGAATGATCTTAGACCTTTCAGAGTCAGCTAAAGAGGGATCTGTAAAATGAAATAAAATTATTTAAATATGTCCGTATCTGTATCTTGATACTTAAATTCACCTTATAATTTCACCACAACTTTTCTCACCCCAGTGATAAATCATGGGTCTGTTGGCGCTGGCGTGCTGCACCACACAAGAGAGCTTCTCTCCAGGTTTGGGGAAGTATTCCAGATAGGAGTGGGCTTGATACAACCAGTCTCAATTATCCAGCTCCTCAGTTGATGTTACATCAGCTGGCATTTCTTTATCATCTCTCATCCACGTCAGTTTAATGGGTTTGGGGTAGAAGTCATAGGCACTGCACACCAGAATAGCTTTCTGATTCACGTTATCCAGACGAAGAATGACTTCTGGTTGTACTGTAAGAGTTAGACCAGATGTCTTATTTTTGTCAAACCAAAATACCAAAGTTTTGAAACTAATAAAATAATATATTCTGTCTTTAATATTAATAATGTAGTGATTAAGGAAATGTTTTACCTGTCAACCCTATAAAAGAGACAAACTCTCCGAATATTTTGCATTCTTTCAGCACAAATTCTGCTTGTGCAAGTAAAATCTTGTTTGTATTATAGTCCTCTGCCAATTTCTTCCCAAATTGAGTGAAACCAATAGCCTTATTCTCAGTACTGTTGTATCTCAGATATTCTATTTTGTTGTAGGTGACCGAGAAGATAAATTCAGTGTTTTGTTGAGAGTATCTACACTGAATTTGGACATATCCGTAATGTCCATTTACTGAAACAGTAACAGGAAAGATACAATTTAACATTTTAACAACAAAGATTGATCCATACTAATAATTTCAATAATCAATAATCATAAAATCACCTGAACACAAAGGTATTTTGTGGGAAAAATCATCCTACCTGTTTCACATAAAGCAGACAAAAACACCGCCACAAGCTTGCACTGCATTTTTGCGTTACAGTAACATTGCATGACTGCTTCTGATAATCACATTTGTGATGTCATACAATGCACACCCCTTAGTCGGCTACTCAGAATACATCAAACCAGAATATCCTGTTCATGACTGACCACAGCATCACACCGACCTATAATACAGGTGTAAGCTGGTCAGCTTCAATGCTCTTGATGGAGTTTGTAGGCCGCTCTGTATAAAATCAACAGTAGCTATACTCTAACAGATCACTGTCAGCACTTTTATAGGTAAAATGGTTGGTCGAAGCATATAAAATATCCACACGTATCTTCAGGGTACAAGCAATCAGAGGTCAGATGTGGTAGTTCTCTCCAGAGGTGTCAGGGGGACAGAAGAGGTCCAAGCATATTCTACCTTGGGTGCTGTTGAAAAATATCCCTGGAGAACAGTCCTGTACAAACAGATACTCCACACATAAATATGCAACTTCTTTAAAGCTGGGTTGTTTAAAGCCAAGCTCTAATCAGGAACTTTCCTCAAACATCCAGAGATTAATTACTTTTCTCAGGTAGTTCGGTCAATATTCTTTTCCATTTTTTAATGATTAATGTCTAACGTAAGTGCTTCAGTTGTAAACTGGCCATGATCAGGAGATGCCCTAATGACCTTTTTGACCTAAAGTGTCAGAGATAGTCAGAAGGTGTATGTATTGACATGTTGGGTGCTTTTTTCAAACTAAAGAGAGAAAATGTTCCAGTTTGAGTCACGCAATTCTATACAATTCAAGTTTGGAGAAGTCTTTCAAATAATTACATTTTTACTCAAAATTATATACATTGAAGCAGCTGTGGATTTCAGGGACATTTCTGAAAATTCCCTTTGTTTCCCTTTAAGGGATTCACAATCTTGCTACCTGGTCTCATAGTATAAACATACCAGGGCACACTTTAGTGAGACACAAAACACATGCAGTGCCATTAAGTTTCAGTGCAGTTTCCAAAAGAAATGAACACTAGAGGAAGTAAGACCCTGACACCCTTTATTGCTTTTCACAAAAATTTAATAAAGTGTCATTTTTACACAATTACTTGAAGTATTTCATGTTAAGACTTTAAAACAATATTAATATGCTGTGAGATTTCAAAGCTGATATTCTTGAACAGCAGCATCACACATATCAAGCTTCACATTGAGCCCTTCACAGATGACAGGTTTGTTCAGAAGCTCATGTGATACGGATTTACACTTTTACCGTTGGAAAGCTGATAAAAATGGATCAAATCTGCATAACAGGAAGTTGAACAGTTGCATCAACAAATGCCTTTTGATATTAGTTTTGCATATGTCAACTCAACACTATCAGATATGTTTAGGGGGGGATTTGTTGTAGGACATATTTCCAACATGATAGGGCATTAACTTTTACGGATATTTGAATTCTGAACCGTCGCAATATGTAACTGAAGCAACGTTATAAGCAATACCATGTCAACGTAATAAAAGGTTAAAGTATTAAACGTATTTGTCTGCAGAGAAACATGCAGTAAGGTGTATAAAAACAGTGTTGTACAAAAAGTGCCCAGAGGTACATATTTTTGTTGCAGTCTTTCTAATCAATCAATTTGGTAGTATATTGTGTTTGTCCGGCACAATCGCTACCATTTTTTAACACGGAGGAATGTCACAAGCAGCAGCTTCAGCAGTACATTTGGATCTGTACAGTACATTTATCTCTATGTAAAATGAAAATTGACAGTTATAGAAGGGCAATATTGTAATGAGTTTGAGAATTTGGGTCCCGAGGCCAAACCAGTTGAGAACCTCTGATCTAGATCATATCTGTCTCATAAACTGACATTCGGATGAAGCACAAAATATGATATTACTGCTCATCTTTCAGTAGTAGTAGTAGTAGATCATCTCTGCTTTGCAAAGGATCGGGATTAAAGTTTATGGATTAATGCTATTTATGTAATGTTATGGATACATTATTATACATTAACTGTAAGCATAGACAAGTGGTTATCATCAATGTGCAGAGCTTTTCAGTGAGGTAGTTCAAACCCACATTTCAAAGTCTTAAGTATTAACAAGTAAAGTACTAACACGATTCAGCAACTGTCAACTAGATAAATAGGAATGCTAATAGATAGTTGTCTCCAGTTAAAGACCTATTTTTGTAATGCCTTTAAATCCAGTTCTGCTGCCTAAACAGACCCAAGATTCAAATAAGTGAGGCAGTCAAAATTCAGGTGGTAGTGACCTCTGAAGGTTAACTTGTGGCATATCTGTATCAATTATGTTAAGAAAGAAGAAAAAGATTCAATAAATTTAATTTCTAAAGGGACATTTCAGACTGAGTACAAGCTTTAAAAAAAAAAAAACAAGAACCTACGGTACACTCTCAGAAAAAAAGGTACAAAAGCTGTCACTGGGGCAGCACCTTTGTACTTAATATCAATACCTTAAAGGTATATATTAGTACCTAAGTGTTCATGTTAGTACATTAAATGTAGGCACCATCCAGGTGACAGCTTTCATATAAAGGCTTTTCACAATCTGCTAAACAGTTCATATCAAACCAGAATATCCAGTTCATGACTGACCACAGCAGCACACCTCATTTTCATGCATGTAGGTGTAGGACTCACTTCAGTAAACAAACATGCTTGAAACATTTTGCGGAATAACATTTTTCATTTCCTATTTTCTATACACCAAGAGTCAAAGTAAGTAAACAAACCTTTTTAACTTAACTTTTCTGCTTTTGTGTTTTAAAATGTAATGTTTTGTTATTATATTATTTCTCCATTAATCCCGTTGGTAAAGCTTATGTTGTCATTTTTGTAAAGTTTAATGTTATCAATTTTTTTAATGAATTAAATTTTTAACAGATGTTCTAAATTCTACAATGTTTTAGGTTATCTAGAATTTGGTGTGACTGAATCATGCACTGGATCAGCTGGTAGTAATGAAATGCTCTTCACTTATAATAATGAAGTGGCTGCATACTTGGACCTTGAACAGAAGAAAATTATCATAGCACCTAATGTTTGTTCCTGGTCCTGATGCTTTGCCATTTGCTGCTGATGAAGACCCTTCTGCTGGAGTAACGCCTGTGTGTAAAGATACTTATTTCAGGACACTCTCCTTTAATGTATCTGAACCTCTTGGTAAGACATTGTTTTTACTAAACAGTGACATCATCTAAAGCTGATTTGGATTAAACATTTACAATTTTTAAATGTAATTAGAAGGGTTTAAAATAGCCAATAATTTTTATACATTAGAAGAAACTGATTTCACATGGTTGTTATAAAAACTTGCTTTGATAAAACTGCTTTATTAATATGTACTACAGAACCCCCCTGGACTTCAGTTTACCCAAGGAACGATGTTAAATTAAACGTAAGGAACACACTGATTTGTCTGGTTTCTGGATACTTCCCTCCACCTGTCAGAGTCTCGTGGACCAAGAACAATGTGAATGTGACAGATGAATCAACTCTCAGCCGAAATTACCCAAACAAAGACGGGACACTGAATCTTTTTTCTTATCTGAGCTTCATTCCAGAGGAAGGAGACATTTATAGCTGCTCTGTGGAGCACAAAGCCCTTCAACAACCTCAAACCAGAACGTGGGGTGGGTTTGTATGTGTTATTCACATCTGGCCCTCTTGAATAACACACGATTGATTTCACAAATACTTATGTGTGTGTGTACAGATGTGGAGATAAAGAAGCCCAGCATTGGTCCATCAGTGTTCTGTGGAGTTGGTCTGACTCTTGGGCTGCTGGGTCTTATCACTGGAGTGGTGTTTATTGCCAAAGGAAAAAAATGGATATAATCATAAAACAGTTAGTTCCATTCTTGGATTCTGATTGGTCAGCAGCTGTGTTTTCTTTTCTGTGCATTGTGTATTTCGGCCAAAAATAAATAATTAAATGAATAAAAAAACTACAATTAAAAATGTGTCTCTCTTTTCCAGAACGTCACAGATTTACAAACATGTACAAAATGCCTCACATCTCTTGCAAAATGAAGCACTGCATTCAAAATATCACCAACATGTCAAAAGCATACACTTATGTTGCAAACAACTTTGCCATAATACTATATTTTTGAATATATAACACATTATACAAAACAAAACAAAGCTCTTCTTTCATGAGCTCCTATATTTCTGTACAATATTGAAAGTAATTGGCAAAGAGATGGAAAAAAATGTCATGAAATATTAATGGTAAACGCTAGATTAAAAGCAAATATATATATTTTTGCTTTGAGCATTTGCTGTTGTGAATACAGTACTGCACAGTAAGAAAGAGAAATCACGTTGTTTTGCATCCATCGTTCAAAACCGTTGTTAATTTCTCAAAGCACCTTTACTGTAATACTGGCAAAGAAGTATTTGTCAAAACAATTAGTACAAACACACTGGACTCCAAAAGCCTGTAAATTAAGTTAGTATTTACCAATGAGTGACACCATAATGAAAAGTCTTTGCATCAGTATTCACAAACAAATGTTTGTTTGCTCTTTACGGGTTATTGATTGAAAGAAACTTGATGGGATTCACACACAGTTACACTTTTACTAGTGGTGTGACTCACTGAGAACTATATGAAACATTTTGAGCAACAAGCTAACTAATGTAGTTTTGTACAATTGTACATCATCAATTGTATGGATGCACCAAAGCAATCGACGCTTGTTCAAAAGACTGAGAAACTGCTTTTATGATGTGCACAAGTGACTTTATTAAAGCAATAATAATTATTTTATTAAAGCAATAAAACAGTCATGGTCCTGATGTTACAAACAATATGACATTCACTGTCTGCCTTTGGTCCAAGTGCACATCTTGTGTGTAGCAGCTACAGTAGCGACCATAATGTTAACGTTAGCCGAATGCTGTCATTATCAGTTATCTTTTTTTTTTTCTCTGGAAATGTCTGTCTTTATGTTCGTGTGTTTGCTTGTCATAGTATCAAATGTAGTAGATGGGCAGGTTTTTGTGAGGGCTAGATGCTACCCGTCTCAGAGGAAAAACGAGGAGCCTGATAAACTAGAGGTTACTAAGCTAACATGGTTTTTGAATTAATTAGCCTAAAAAGTAATAACCAAAAGAACATAAAATAATGTAAACTAACGTAAAAACTAAAAGGAAGTCTGTTTGCTCTCACAGAAAAAACCAAGCAACCAACAAACAGTTCAATGCTGAAAATATTCTGACACAGTCTGCTGAACTTTGCAAATAATAATAAACATAAAAAGAATAAAAGAAAAAAAGAAAATATATTTAATCTTTCAAGTGAGAACAAAAACGTAGACCTATTTCACCATTATTAAAAAGGCTATATCTTACCTGTCTAAAACAAAGCAGGCAATAAGAAGGCCAGGTATATCACACAATCATACCGCATTGTTTATTTAGTGTTATTTTACTGGCACAGAGATGGAATGAGCCTGGCTGCAGTTACAGTGAATGTCTTTTCTAATGCCAGACCAGTTTGCCATCACAATTTATCAAACAAGAAAAAACAAGCTGATCAATGGCCCACAAAACAGCATGTGATCATGTAACTTACATTGGGACATTTTTCACAAGAGCTGAACTGCAAAAAAAAAAAAAAAACTGAAGTGAAACAGGTCGGTGGGTATTTGGCGGCAAATGGTTCATGCTCATAAAGTAACTGTTCATTCACTTGACCCCAGTCAGGAGTTATTAGGTCACCCTCTCACCCATAAAGTTTGGAATGTTTCTGTTCTTACTCCAAAACGTTTCAACCTTTGTTTTATGATGACGAATTTATTATTATTATTATTTATTTAAAAAAAAAAAAAACAAAAAAAAAAAACTTGTCATTACCAAGTTTGTATAAGATAAAAATAAAAGATTGTTTTTTTAATATACCGTTGTTTTTGTTTTTTTACAGTAAATATGTATTACTCTTTTATATTCAAATAGATTCATTCCGAATAATATGCTCTATATATGATAGTTTCTAATTTTCCAATACCATGAGCCAGCAGCACACTTATGTGGGGCCCAGATGGGTGTCACCTGGGCTCTCTAAGTTTCCACATGGGTCAGCCCAGATAAAACATCTTTTCTTTTAAATTATAATACATTCTTGTAAATTATAATGCATAATTATAGAAAACAGATTTATTGCAATTTTCTTTTTCATCATTTTAAGGGCTTTTGTATACAAAACAAACTCGTTATGAAACGCATAAAAGGCTGGTTTCATTTTTAGGTATCTACATATATGGATATAAAATTTTCCCATCATAAGGATGCTATTAACCAAGACGGAAACCTATAATTGTCCGACCTGACGGCCGTCTCTTTAACGTTACTCCTCCCCCCAATGCAAGGGGCTGCTCTCGCCAGCCGGTGGCAGGCTAGTGTAGTGCATCTCGAACACACCTACTGAAATGAGCACTGCTCAGTATGCACACTACAGAATGCTAAAGCAGTACTGCAGTTCATTAGATAATTAGGTGATTAATTGAGTGATGATTGACCATTATTGAAGACACCTGGGGCCTGTTCCATAAACCAAGTTTACCAAATAAGCGAGGTTTATTTCAGTTAGTATGACTCATTGCCAGTTAATTAGGTTTGAAATTAGTCAGGCTATCTGCCAAAAGCCTGGCTTATTTGGTAAACTTGTTTTATGGAACAGGCCCCAGATGTTAACATGAAGAATCAACAAAGAAGAAAATCACCATTACAGTGGTCAGTGTTTACTTTAGGCTCTTGGCCCTTGAATCTAATTTTGTTTGGCTGCTGTAATGAGCAGAAGTCATCAGGTGATGATTATGTTATGTTTATGTTTGAATCACTGAAACTGGCTGGGCCCCAGTTAGAAAGCCCAGGTGACACCAATTGGGGCCCCACATAATTATGCTTCCTTCTGCTGACCAGCGTTTTAAAGATGCTGGTTTTATTTTCTAGCAGGATTTAGGATCTGCCCACACTGACAAAAGCACCACAAGGTGGTTAAATGATCATGGTGTTGGTGTGCTTGACTGTCCAGCAATCTCACCAGACATGAACACACCTCCATGCCATGCTAAATTGAGGCAGTAATTAAAGCAAAAGGAGCCCCTACCAAGTACTGAGTACATATCACATACTTTCCAGAAGGCCAAAAAATGTATTGATCTTATGAAGTATTCTAATTTGTTGAGTGAATTGGTGGGTTTTTGTTAAATGTGAGTCTAAATCATGATTATTTAAAAAGCAAAGACTACTTCAGTCCGTGTGTTAACACATAAGTTTCACAATTTGAGTTGAATTACTGAAATAAATTAAACAAACTTTTCTACGACACTCTAATTTATTGACTTGCACCTGTATATAACATGAATTTTCTGGCCTTCTTTACAACATGAATTCCAGAAAGGTCAGGCATTTTTTAAAAAGAATTTCAAATCACACGAGCCAACATTTTATTCACAACAGAACATAGATAACATAACAAATGTGTAAACTGAGATTTTAGTTTTTGCACAAAATTAGCATGTTTACCACGGTGAAGCATCATAAGTGACTAGGGAAATAAATTATATTTAAGTGTTCTATAAATAAATATTATTATAAAATGTTGTTTAAAATGTTTATTTGTGTTTTTTAGGTCAGCTTTTGTTTTATTCACCAGTATGTTATTAAGCTAATTTATTTGAAAACTAAAAATTAGTAACTAAAAGAATGTCAAATAAGCTAATGTCAAAACTAAAAGAAAGTGCTTTTTGAAAGGGAATATGTTTGCTGATTGCTAAATATATTATTAAAATATTTCTAAATTAACTTCATTATGATTTTATACATCACATTTGTCATTTCAAACAATGATCAGCATGTGATTAAATCATATCAGTTATTGTCTTCATTGCTATTTTGTGCTTCTTTTTTTCCTCTCGTTTTAATTTTAGTTCCTCATTTTTTTCTTGCTTTGGAGAACACAATGTGAAAAAGACTTTTGTATGCATTTTAGAGAACAGGAATTTGTTCTTTCAAACTTTCCCAATGCTTTTAAAGCCTATATTTAGCTTTATTTTGATGTTGTGTTCTCAAGGGGTCATGAACTGGCTGCATGAAACAGCGGGTGGTTTAGTCAAGGCATTTCATAAAACCATATACAGTATGGTGCGCAGAGGGGGTGTGTATGATAAATAAAACAATCAAGCTCTATATGCACAGGATATTGAAACTATACAAAAGTAGATTGCCTACAACTAGACCTGCTACTTCTCCACTCTTTAAACACAAAAAAAAAAAAAAATAAAAATAAAAAAAACAGGCATAGGCCTAGTGTTAGAGTAAAAAAAAACACATCAGTTATTCAAACATCAGTTATTTATTTACCCCTGTACTGTGAAAAGGCTGAGTTCTGTCTCCTCCAGGCTGTGTGCGGTGCATAAATTGAGGCGGGTTGAAGTTTCGACAGTTCAAGGATCAAATTACATTACAAAGTTTTCATTGGTTACATATTTGTACAACCCTCTGATTTATTATAATAATTACCAATACAATACAGATATAAAGTTTAAACAAGCAGCAATGTAGAAGCAGGTGTTAATAGTGTTTAGCCCCACTTTTATGTCATAAAGTGGCATTTTTCACAACTTGTTTGTTTTGACATATTGCCTTCGATACAAGCTGTTTTTAGACTAACAAGCAGATTTTTAGTTCTGATACTCACAGCATGTTTGTTATAGTACAATGACCTTTTATATGTCAAAAGATCAAGGGAAACCTTGATTTCTCTGTACTTGCTCATGGTGTGGTGTGGGGACTTAATGACATGTGCCAATTAAAATGT
Source organism: Enteromius viviparus (assembly GCA_032353835.1). Lineage (NCBI taxonomy): Eukaryota > Metazoa > Chordata > Actinopteri > Cypriniformes > Cyprinidae > Enteromius > Enteromius viviparus. The sequence goes on along the minus strand of JAUCNO010001529.1, from coordinate 35,955 downwards.
AAAACAGGAACATGAAAAGAATATTCTGAAACACCTTAATCATAAAATTGTCTTATTCAGAATATATTATATGTAAATAATTAGACGCATGTCCGTGAATGTCAAGATTCATCAGGCTCCAATTGTGAATAAGGCTCAAACTTTTAGAATAATCACCATGGAGTCCTGACCTTAAAGGAATCATTCACCCAAAAAGTTCTGTCATCATTTACTCACCCTTGAATAGTTCCAAACCTGTATGAACTTTATTGTTCTGCCAAACACAATGGAAGATATATTGAAGAAAGTTTGTAACCAGGCTTTTTTGGTCACCGTTGATGTCCATAGTATTCTTTTCCTACTATTTAAATCTTTCCTCTCTTTTTTTGGCCAGGCAGCATATTTCTAGCACTCAGTGCCACTCAGTGTATGCCGAGGTTCTGAGTATCTGACGTCTCGACTTCCAGCTGATATGACATGTGCTATAAATTAATTAAATCACAGACTTAAGTATTTCATACTTACAATGTATAAACCATGCGATTTCTAATGCCTTATTATTATTATTATTTTTTTTTTTTACATTTGAATGTGAGTGTGTGTGTGCGCGTGCTAACCTGTGTGTTTTCTTTTATGGTAGATCAATCCTCCTGCTGCCATAATCACTCCCAACACCACTCCTGCAGCACCTGTTATAAACTTATTCCTGTCAGACTCTGACAGCGATGGATCTGCAAAATAAAATAAAATATAATATCCCATGTTTCTTATACAATGCACAGAAGTCTGTCACTAGCCTAGAAGATGTCAAAAACTGCTATAGATAAACAACAACCAAATGAGTTCCTTAAAAGTGTCATTTTTAAAAAATAAGACAGTAAAGCCTAATACACACTTTATTTTATGTATGCATGTTGCTACTTATATGTTGTTTTATCATGGTCTATAGGAATTATACTAAGAATATGTTCAAAAGCACTAATTAGCATTAATAATATGCTGGTCTGCACCGCTTCACTGTAGTTGGTTAAAATGTTAAGACTAATTTGTGATTATATTTCACACTTATTAGGTCTATTCTCACCCCAGTGATAAATCATGGGTCTGTTGGCGCTGGCGTGCTCCACCACACAGGAGATCTTCTCTCCAGGTTTAGGGAAGTATTCCAGGTGGGAGTGGATCTGATAGAACCAGTCTCCATCAGCCAGCTCCTCAGTGGATGTCACATCAGCTGTCACCTTTTTATCATCTCTCATCCACGTCAGTTTAATGGGTTTGGGGTAGAAGTCATAGGCACTGCAGATCAGCATGGCTGGACTCTTACCACTGGCTTGCCTTGCTGACCGGAGGATGACTTCTGGTTTCACTGTTGAAATAATTGAGGTTACGATTGTGTTTTCACTGATGTGTTTGGTTTTCATTGATATGTTTGGTTCAATTCATTTCACCTGCTTTTTCTATCATAGGAAGGAACAGCTGTCCAAAGTGCTTGCAGTCTCCAATGTTTTTCTCTGCCTCCTTATGCAGCCACTCAGGTTTTTTATTGAAGTCATCTGCCCATTTCATTGCATATTCAGTGTAAGCAACAACTTTGTCCTCACTACTGTTATATCTTAACAATATTGTTTTGTCATAATAGATTGAGTAAATAAGCTCAACAGTTTGTAGTGAACCAAGTACACGGCAGACAGCTTGGATAAACGCATAATGGCCATGAACTGAAAAAACAAGCAGCCAACAAACAGTTAAAAAATGAACATGCTCAATATTTAACATGTTCTGACATGCCTGCTGAACTTTGCAAATAATAATAATAATAAAAGAATCACAAAATCAAATATATTTACTCTTTCAAACGCTAACAAAAATGTAATGTAGATTTTACCATTATTTAAAAGGCTATATCTTACCTGTCTCAAACAAAGCAGGCAATAAGAAGGCCAGGTATATCACACAATCATACCGCATTGTTCATTCAGTGTTATTTTACTGGCACAGAGATGGAATGAACCTGGCTGCAGTTACAGTAAATGTCTTATCTAATGCCAGCCCAGTTTGCCATCACAACTCATCAAACTGGAAAGTCAAGCTGGTCACTAATCCACAAAACAACACGTGATCATGTAACTTACACTGCAACATTTTTCACAAGAGCTGAACTGCAAAAAAAACCTGAAGTGAAACAGGTCGGTGGGTATTTAGTGGCAAATGGTTGATGCTTATAAAGTAACTGTTCATTCATTTGACTCCATTAGTTTTTGTCATTTGGAATTTTCCAATTTGGGACACACAGGAGTTATCAGGTCACCCTCAAACCCCATGAAATGTGGAATATTTCTGTTCTTACCCCAAAACTTTATAAACTTTATAGACCTGCAAATTTCTATTTTTAAAGTGAAAAAACATGAATGTATCAGATCAAAATAAAATATATTATTTTAAATATAATGTTTCACTACAATAAATATATATATATTACTGTACATTATATTCAGGATAACACACTCTGTAAAATAGTATCTCATTTTACAATAGAAACAGTTCTCTTAATAACCACTTGATTAGTCCTTATTTAAAGCACTTGACCGACTACTGTTGTTCTTTTGCACTGCATGATAAATTAAGTTAGAAAAAGGTTTGGACCCTTTTTCTATGTTCACAGCATAAGCTTGTATGTAATATTAATGTGAACTGTTATTGCAGCTTTTTTTTTTCATGTGTTAAAGTCTTGTACTTTCTTTGAAGGAACAGTTCACCTAAAAATGACAAGTACCTCATACTTAACTTACCCCTAAGCCATCCTAAGTATCCTGGCTTTTCCAAACTTTGTAATTCTAGTGTATAGTGGCCATTATTTTGAAGCTCCATAAATCATACTGTATGTATTTGTCGTAAAACTAACCTATATACCCCCAGGGGGTAATCACGTGTTCTGAAGCAGATCAGTGGATTTTTGTAACAAAAATATTTCTATTTTTAAAAATATAACTTAAATCACAGACTCTTGGCAACGGCTGTTCATGAGAGAATCAAGTTTTGGCTTCTTGGCTGACTTCCTGACATGACGCATGATGCTTTAATGGGGAATCTATATACAGGGCTCTAGACTAACGTTTTGCACTGGTTGCACTGGTGCACCAAATTTTCACATAGGTAATATTGACTTGGAAATGATTAACTAACACCGTATTTACACCGTATGCGACAGTTGTCATGCCGCGCCACAACAGCTAAAGTCTGTCTACACTGGAAGCGATACAAAGCGATCGTTAAAAGTCATTTGAAACTTGTGTCACTACGTCATAAATAGAACTTAGCATTAGTTGTCTGTCGGGAATTTGTCGTGCCGCGTCACATCCATAGACAGCAGAATAGGTTCTACGTATTTTGTTGCGTCGCACCGTGCTGCGCCACTCAGGTCCGATGTAGACACAGTGTCACAATCAGGTCGACTTAAAGTTCTTCATTTGAAGCACAATTCTACTAAAAAGGTAACTTACTAAAAAGGTGTGGTGTTTAAATTATTTTACTAATGTGTCTCATAAGTGACTGTTTTCTATGGGCCGCAATAACTAAGCCATCTGCCATATTGTAGGGGTCTTTTATTAATGTAGGGCACTATAATAATCACTGAATAATCGGAAGATGCCACAATCTTGCACAGAATGGCTAAACGGCTCTGTGTGAATCTACAGACTGGGAATTAACATCAACTTCCAACATGGTGGCTGCATCTACATGCCTGGAGCGGTCCAATGGGGTGTTTATATATGTCTATGGTTAAAACTTTAAATTCACTGTAAACCAACACTGTGTTTAGTAACATAGATGTTATTAGTCACACTATATGTAGATTTAATGTTGTTAAAATGTTTATATTTATGAATTAGATTTTAAACATATTCATTTAGTTGCAAGAGCACTTCTAGAGCGCTAAACTGATTTTGTCAAGTGCAATATGTCTCAGGATCAACATATTTGTTGACTGTGGAACAACAATGTGATTAACCAATCAGCTATGCTGCATCCCAGGGAACCCGTAACCCATGTTTTTAACCTTCTTACCTGTGAAAGTGAACTGGTACGGCACTGAAACCCGTGACTTCCCACCTGTGAACTCGTACTAGATCGATGTACTCCCAGTTCTGACATCACATAGCCCACAAAGCAACAATGGCAGCCCCTAAGGATGTGGTGTTTATGCAAGTGGTACACTAAAATAAAAGGTATAAAAGGTTGTCTTGCCTTATTCGCCATTTTTCCTCCTCCATTTCACTCAAATAAAGCAGTTTTGGCGATAGAAATTATTGTAAATGAGCATAAGCCCAATACAGTCCCCCATACTGGTTTGTTTGCCTCTAGCTACCACTCAGGTAGTTTGGCGTGACTTGCCTGGCTGGAACGCTACAAAATCGTGAGTTGTGGTTTGAAGTCATGTCTTACAGACTGAAAAACCTGCCTGGAACACAGCATTACAATCAGTGTTTGTTGCTTACATCAGTGTCAGTCATCTATCATTAAATCTAATTTTATGCTTTACTTATAAGGTTAGGCTTACGTGTGAATCGTACCGGTCAAGACATTTTTTATTAAAATGTTGTTCCAGGGTCAACAAAATACGTTAAACTAGGGACACATCTAACCTTGCAAAACAGGAAGTGCCTTCCAGAGAGAGCACGCTTCCAATTGGTTATGATATTTGATTGATTTTGGTGCAGTGTTGCGTTGCATCTAGTCCTAATTGCTTGTCAGTGGAATCGCGTCATCTTTACTTTCATTTATTTGCAAGATCTGAGGTAGTTTAACATGCTAATTTTGACACCTATTATTCGTACCTATATCTACATCAACGTTGAGAAAAATAAACCTAAAAATAAACAAAATGTTTCATTGGCATTTATAATTTACTTTCCTTTACTTTTATTTGAGAAAATAAAACATTATTTGATGAGATTGACATGTCAAATCCCTTTCCAAAGTCCCTTTCCAAATCTATATTTTAAAATGGTAATGTAATTTAGTGTTGAAACACAAGAACAGCAGTTTCTCTTGACCCATAATACAACTGTAAACAGAATTAAATACCCACCACACTATGCAAAAGTAAAATATCATGTCTTACAAAGACTTACAGCTATTGTACAGTACTGCAGGTGTAACATTACAATATAGAGTCATGAAAACATAAATTAACACAAACATCAATTCTATTGTACCTTTTGCACATATGCAACTAAACATGAGAACTAAAACAAAATAACATCTATATTTATCAATGTTATTATCAGTTTCCTTTGGAAATGAAAAAGACTCCAGTGGCAAGACCTAGAAGCCCAAGAGCCAGACCAACTCCACAGAACACTGATGGACTCATTCTGGGCTCCTTTATCTCCACATCTGTACACAAAGACATAAATATTTGTGAAATTCATTGTGTGTTTTTAAAGGGAATTAGATGTGAATGATATATACAATATAAACCCACCCCATGTTCTGGTTTGAGGTTGTTGAAGGGCTTTGTGCTCCACAGAGCAGCTGTAAATGTCTCCTTCCTCTGGAATGAAGCTCAGATAAGAAAAAATATTCAGTGTCCCGTCTTTGTTTGGGTAATGTGTGCTGAGAGTTGATTCATCTGTCACATTCACATTGTTCTTGGTCCACGAGACTCTGACAGGTGGAGGGAAGTATCCAGTCACATGACAGATCAGGGTGTTCTTGACATTCAACTGTGGATCACTTTTGGAATAAATTGAGCTCCAGGGGGGTTCTGGAAAAAATACAAAGCAACAATCATAAAATGACATTTTAAACATTTCAGTAAAACATGTTTATGCCTGTTACCTTACCAAGCGGTTCAGATGAATTGACATACACCTCTTTAAGCATTTCAAAGATGAGCCTGCAAACAGATACTCCTTTTTTAGCATCTTCATACAGTGAGGGAAACTCAATTTGACCAACAAAGTCAGGCAATGTGATGATTTCTTTTTGCTCTTTGAAGTCTACATGTCCCACAAGTTCGTCATCAAAATTGAAAATGTAATCTTCTTGATCTGATTCTCCACATGCTTCAATCAGCCCATATTCATGATAATCTAAAACATTTTCAGAAATCAGAATATTATTATATACAAACTTTAGGGTATACTGATATGTGAACATAGACAGAGATATTATTATATTGAGATAATTTAGGATATCTCTATAGTGATTGTATTTTACAGATAATGAAGATGCATTTTACTTTTTAATATGTATAGGCTAATTTATAAGCAAATGATAATTACATATCTACAGTTACAATTACACTTATAGTCATGTTTAATGTAGATGCTGTACATTCTAGTAGGCTATAAAATATATTAACTGATATGTTCTGTTCAAATATTGCACAAAACAATTGACAAACATGTATTCTTTTTTCCATGCGATTAGTCTACTCTGTTGATAAACAATGAGAAAATCGTTTTATGATTGTAGGCTTATACTTACATTGGGCGTTAATGTAAAGCACACAGACACTGATGAGTGTAATTCTTAAGAGTCCTTTCATTTCAGCAAACAGTAGCGTGTGTAAATGAATATGCCGGTCGAATAACATCAGCAGTTTTTCATGAAGGAAAAAAACCTTACACTTACTTCATCCAATAGGTTGTGTAGTCATTCTGTGACATTACAGTCTCTAGGGGAAGTAGATCCTGAGCTGAAGGCTATACATCAGCGTAGCTAAGACATTTTGACTGTTCTATGTGTTAGTTCATTTGTTGACCACTAGATGGTACTGCTGGTTAGTCTTCAGCAACAACATGAACCACTAGGGCTGTCCAAACTCTGTCCTGGAGGTCCGGTGTCCTGCAGAGTTTAGCTCCAAGCCTCAACACACCTGCAAGGCTTCTAGTATGCATAGTAAATACTCTGCAGCAAATACAGACATTTTGTTACAAAAGACAACATTAACATTAAAATATTACATTTCTGTGATATTATTTTATAAATATCTTTCAAATGTAAATCTCAGATAATTTAATTAAAAACTGACCGATCCACAACTCTGAGAATTCGTTTAGCTGTAGGCTACTTTTTATATGTTTGTAAACTAGTCTCTTTATAGGCTACTTATTTAGTTATTTTCTTGAAAGCAGCTGCGGGGATAGCGCATTCTGGAATGGGAAAACTATGGTGGCCGAGAGAGCTCAACGTGCTGCAACTTAAGAAAACACATGCAAACAGAAAAAAACACATGCAAACTGCAAATTCTCACAATGCAACCAAACACAGAAACACGCTACAAACACATGCGCTGCGAACAGCACGGACCAAAAAGGAAATGTTTCAGGGGGACCTCAAAATGTGTCAAACCCATCTGGGACCTGATTATTGCTGCGTCCGAAATCGCTTACTTCACTACTATACAGTATGCGAAAAACAGCATTCGAGGTGAGTAGTATGTACGAATTCATAGCATTCGAAATTCAGTAGACGAGAAGTTCCCGGATGACCTAATCTCATGGCAAATGTACATATTTTACGAGGTGGCTAATTCGTACGAATTTGTATGACCGCACTCGTATGAATTCATATGATTTATTCTAAATCGTTCATATTTTTGCCAATTCTTACGAATTTGTACGAATTACCTAAACATAACCTCTCCCATAAACCTACCCATCACGTGGTTTTAGACAAATCATACGAGTGAGGTCGTACGAATTAGTACGAATTGGCACAAATTTGTGAGATTGTGTTGGGATGACCTACTGCTTTCACCCGAATTCTGTAGTACCCATACCATGGACACTTTCCTGTCCCATGAGGCTCAGGGAGAGGAGGCGTTATATTTGAAAAAAACTTTGTTTATTGTGATTAAATTACACTTGTTTAACACATTCTAAATAAATGGATGATTTATTGAAAGTTGAAATCGTCGCGCTCTCACACGTGACAACATCAATATGGCGGATGTACGTCCGAATTCCATTCATACTACCCACATTCATATTATATAGAACATACTTTTTAACAGTCGGGTAGTACGTTTAATTTTAAATGTAATACCTACTTAAGCGATTTCGGATGCAGCCCATTTGTTCCATGGCTTTTGGTCAGAACAGAGATGTTGTCGCTGAACTAAGGTTTTTAAAAAAAAAAATATTTTAACAACCTGCTCATACAGTCTTTTGGATATTATTATGCTAATCTGGCGAATTACACACTTAACTGTTAAACATTATTTTTATGATATGTTAGAGAGTTAATCTCAGATGGTTTCGTTAAGTTGCAGCATGTTGAGCTCTCTCGGCCACCATAGAAAATCATACCTGTTACAACCTGCTAAACAGGCGGATCTGGCTTTCATCAGTTTGGATCAGAAATTAGATAGATCAGGGGTAGAAAAAGAAATCGACATGAATTATTTTAATGGTTTATTATCTCTTATTTACTAAGATAATGCTGTTTTTTGTGTGTTTGTTGACTTGCTTTCTAGTCGCCAAATCAGGTAAGATTACTGCAGTTATTTTCTGCTATAAGATGTTATGTAACTTCGTAGATTTCTAAGGAATATACTCTAAAATTAATAGGCTACAGTTATGTAGTTATCGGACGAAAGTAGGCTATTTTACACCAATGCCGTGCCAAAGTGAAACTTATTTTTGGAGCTGTAAAATAACCATGCAAATTAAGGTCTTAAAATTCTGTCATAACTTGCTTGAAAACAATTAACAGAGGTCTTTGTGTGTTTTATGATACATAACTCTAATTAGCTGTATAAATGGTTGGTCTGGTACAGGCAACCATATAAAATTACGCTATGTTTTTCTGCTGTAGCATGCAATGCTGCCTTACAATCTGGCAAAATGTAGTTTTCGTAAATGGAAACATAACTGAAATTAAAGAACACCTTTGTATCATTTTTAATTTCACCTAACACATCTTAATAACATAAATGTAGCATAAATGAAGTGGAAACCTCAGAGGTTTCTAGCAATTATAAAATATTTGTCTTTGCATAATAGTATGAAAAAATTCACATTGTTTTGTCCTGTTCCTAATTTTATTCAGTCTTGATCTGATTTAGGTCCTGTTTTTTCCACAATTCCACTCTAATAAGGATCTGTTATACCTCACTGATATTTTGGATAATTAATCAAAATTTTAATAACACCGAGCTTCTTTTTTCACACCCCACAACATTCAAATCTTACCACACAAGTTTTACTACCTACACAAGTTTTATGCGTATTTATCTAAGTAGTTATATGTCTTATATGTATCCACTTCATGTTGCTTGTGTCCACAGATGTTAACTCATTGATGGTATTTGTAACGTATATAGCTGGTCAGACACCATTTCCTGAGTTCAGTGCTGTGCTGATGTTAGATGATGTGCAAATAGCATATTATGACTCGGTCACATGGAAACCTGTCTATCGCACTAACAGTACTGATTTGCAATTCCATGAAGAAGAACAAAAGGATGCTGATACTATATTTCGCGATTTGTATAACATATTTAAAGAAAGAGCATTTTATCTCAAGGAGCACCAAAATCACACGGATGGTAAGTCTAACCCAAAATAATTATAGCATCCAAAGACTTAAAGGAGCATTAGGTAAGAAATTTATTGTAATAATCATAAAATGTCTCTGTTATGTTCAACAGGCATTAAGA